>JAAAKO020005864.1:0-19845 GCA_010015015.2 Bolitophila cinerea | reverse complement strand
CCTCGCATGCGCTCAGTTAATCCCGCGCGTAGGCTAAGAGGATGTGCCTGTTTTCATTTTCTCCGACAGTTAAGCCGCCCTTAAATCGCTAAGTGCCTCGAGATTTACTTCTTGAGAAGCAGTCAGCTCATGCACTGGGTCTCCAGAAACGGATGCGAGACATTCAAGATGTTTCTAAGGAAACCTAGTGCAACAGCTCAGTTTAGTCTCCGGTATCGTCACGGGTCTTTGCAGACTCAACGAACACCTGAATCGGTTGCACTATTCTGATAGTCCAACCTGTTGGTGCGGGGAAATTGAATCCTCAATTCAATTCGTCGCTGAGCGTCCTGCACTAGACATCCTCAGATGTGAAGTGTTTCATGCCTACAAGATCCGCCTTTGCTCGCTCCACTTTCGCACATACCCTTCTTTTGACGTCTGATTATTTTCGTTGGTCATTTTTGCTTCTGAGTCGGAATCCAGTTACTCAACAAATTTTTCATCTAATGACAGATATCGACCAAAATTTAACAAATACTTTTATCAAGTTTAATTATTTATAAAGGTTGTACTAAATCTACTATTAAGCAGCACTCATAAAGCAGCATTTCCTAATGCTTTTATCGAGTTGCAACATTAAAGCTAATATCGTGGACACCGATCAACACATCATCGCATAATGCTTTTATAAAGTTTCACCATTTTTAATTATCGTACTAAAGCTATTATCTAAAGGTGCATCATTTTTAAATGTAGTACTAAAGCTACTATCGAGGAGCACTATTTAGAAATGCTGTTTTAAAGCTGTTATAAGGATCGGGACCTCAGAAATATTTTTCGTGGTTTGTTGGGTATTTTACCACGCTAGCGTACTTTTTCGTCCTTGTGATTTTATAGAAGGGCCTTCCCTTTTAGTAGTGTCGACATTTATCTTCAAATATTTTTTTTGTTATTAAAATTTTTTTTTTTAATAAGTTTTTTGCCACTCTATATAATAATAAAGGTTACAAAAAAAATCAGCAACCCCTCCTCTCTCAAGAGAATCCTAGTTCCACCACTAACTGAAAACTCTTGTCCTCTGGTATAAAAGCTAACAGCTTGACAAAGATGTTAAAATCCTTTAGCAATTTTAAATAACACAAATAACTACAGAATAAGGATGACAAGTACGAGTATACTTACTATTTTCAAATGCACCTGTTATATTGTGCTATCAGTGGCACAAATTGGCAAATTGCCCAATTTAAATGCGTATATTCGGTTTTATTTCGTTTTCGAGTGGCACACTTTAATTAAAAATAAATACTGCCTGAATTAAATTAAATAAAATATAAATAGTTTATATCATAAAAATGAAAAAATCTGCATAAATACATGCTTTCGCAGCGCTGCACTTTTGTGTGCATGATGTATTTTAATTATGCTCTACATAATTATGCTGTTTTTGTGTTTGTTGTGGGGTTTGCTGTGGAGTTTGTTATGGGGTTTGTTGTTCAATTATTTGCTTCATAATATTTTCTGCCGGCTGCGCTGCACAGTGGGGTATTTTCTTTATAAAAGCGTTCATAGAAAGTCCTAAAATTAAAATTCTATAAATTCACTTTCTTAAATAAACAGCACTTCAAAAGCGTTTTTATTTGTTATGTGTTTTTTAATGCGTTTTGGCAGTTATGTAGAATGGTGATTTTGGTGATGATAATAACTTAAAAACTATTTTTTATTTACTGATTCAAGATCCTATATTTCGCTTAAACTTAATTAAATTTGAAATTTGGACAGAATTTTTATTTATCATACACTGAGAAAAAAATCTCTAAACCGACGTTCTTAGCTTGCTAAAGTGTATAATTTAGCTGTTTATACTTAAAAAAATTAAAAATATTCATTCAAAATTCACATTTAAAACAGTAACCAAAGCTGGAATTAAACCCACACCGCAATAAATCAGAAATCAATAGCCAAAGAATGTACAGACACTTACGCTTTGTATGCATTTTATATACTGAGTATTAGTTTTGAAATAATATTGCCAATTTTATTGCTATTTAATGGCTAAATTGAGGCCAAACAAACATACAAAAGTAGCAACAACAAATAAGTACGCTATATTATATATTATCTATATATTACCGAAATTATCTATTATTATTTGATATTATAATTAATTATTATTATTTTACTGTAACTGTTATTATGATATTATTAGCTTTATTTTTAAAATTCTCACAATAATATGGATAATATTAATAATATTATCATAATAACAGATACTCCTTATAATAAAAAATATATTATCGATATTACTGATATTATTCCACTTGTGTATACACCATATTTTAGCTCGAATCTTATATATTTATAAATAATATTTTAATTGATTCTTTTGCGAATAATTTCGAGAAATATTTTGAGACTAATAATTTTATAATAATAATCTCGAGAAATATTTCGCCACTTGAGCAGATACGTATAAAAAAATACTAGAAAATAATTCGAAAATAGCTCGAATATAATATATAATTATTTTCAGAAATATATAGCAACTCAAGCAGATAAAAATACTAAAAAATAATTATAAAATAGCTCGAATCTTATATATTTATAATAATATTTTTTTCTTTTGCCAATATTTTCGAGAAATATTTCGAAATTTGAGATAGTTATAAAAAAATACAAAAAAAATAGAAAATAGCTTGAATCAAATATATTTATAATAATATTTGTTTTCGTTTGCCAATATTCTCTAGAAATATTTTGAAATTTGAGCAGATTCGTAAATGGCTCAAATCAAATATTATTTCCACTAATTATTTTTTAATTCTTTTGCGTATAATTTCGAGACTCGAAAAATACTAGAAAATAATTAGAAAAATTGTATTCCTTTGCAAATAATTTTAAGAAATATTTCGACATTTGAGGAGACAGGCATTAAACTATTTATCTGATATTGATCGGAATTCAGATTTCCTGCTCTACGGGTTATACCCGGAAGTGGGTTAGTATCACAAGAACAAAGCAAAAAATAAGCTTATAAACAATAAAAGATGTATTTTTTGTAGTTGTATGACAATAAATATAATTTTTATTCAATCCAAAGCAAACGTGCATAATCTCTATAGCGTCTTTCTGTAATAATTTAAATTAAATCCGAGAGAAATGTACAAAACTTATTTACATAACATAATTTCCATGAAAGAGTTTACTTCTTGTTGTACACCTTGACCAGTTGACCTTGAGCGTCATAGGCATAGATGGGATCACGGATCGGTTCGACTGGAGCGTACTGCAGCTGAGCGGTGAATCCGTTGCTGCGTCGTTCGTCTTCGGTCTGTGTAGTCATGTAGACTACACGCTGAAGAGTGTTGTCCTGCGACAGAATGTAGTATTGTCCATTGGATGCAGCATTAGCGACTGCAATTGCTGGTCCTTCGCTGTCCTCGTATTCCTCATCTTCGGTCTGTTCGATTTCGGACTGTTGCTCTGGTTCGACTTGTTCGGGTTGCTCGGTACTGGTGGTCGTGGGATACTGTGGTGGTGGTGGTGGTCCGTATTGATTGAAGTCCGTGGGCTGTTGAGCCTGTGGTACGTATTCACGTGGTGGCTCAACCTGTTGCTTGGCGAATTTGTTGTTTGGACGGAATTGGACTTGGACGCGAGCACTTGGAAGGCCACTGTTGAACTGTTGCTGTGCTGATGGTTGACGGAACTGTCCGAAAGTGCGCTGTGGCAGTGCCTGCTGCTGTTGGAACACATTGCGACGGGCATCCTGTTGGGCTTGGAACGGCAAGAATTCACCGCTGTTCAGTTGACGGTATTGCCCGTTGAAATTGACAGCAGCAATGTTCTGCTTGGGCAGACCCTGTACACGAAGAATGTCTTCGGGCTGTTCGGATGCGTCCGGAATGTCTGTGGCCGATGGCCCACCGGGTGGCAGGTATTCGTTGTTCGGTGACTCTTGTGTGGTGGTCTCGCCGAGTTGGCCAGCGTATTGGATGTTCTCCTGGGTGATCTCAACTTCAGTGGCTGATGCTGCTGCGGCTGCTGGTGGTCCATACTCGCTAGGTAATTCCAAAGTAGCACCCGCTGGACGCCAACCGGATGGAGGATAGGGTGCAGCGTTGGTCGGGAGCTTGTCGGCTACGGCTAGTCCGACAAATGCCAAAAACACTAAGAACTTCATAATATAGAATTGATTTTGAAATACTATGCTAAGCAAGAGACAGGTGAATTGTTACTGATGCCTTTGTCAGGTGAATAGCATTTATTTATACGTGATTTTCGAATGGTCATTAATATTCCGGACGCATAAGTTATGACGCGGCCGCCTGCCGCCGCTCGTCGGTTATTGAATTGCGCGTATGTACTTGACGCATCGGCCGCTAATATATATATATATATATATATATATATATATTTGTTTAATCTATAGGTCACTAAGGCACAGTGAGCACGTACTCCATTTTTGGCGCGTTTGTATTGTTTTGATTATACGTTATTTTTCATAATGTTATTGAATGGGACTTTGGCGATTTTCAATGAAGCACACGGACTCGGAATCACGGTCGACGCACGCAATGACCGCGATGCGGTCATACATTCAAATTGCACTTTGGCAGTGTATACATAAACAATAAAAGCATCGCCGGCGGGCGGCGGGTCCGGTCCGGGCGGCTTTGCTTATGCGTGTCGTGTGTGTACCATTTCTATAGTAATTTGCATATTTGATCCTGAATGCTCATTACAATGAAAACCACGCTTATTTATCTCTCAATGTGGGAATAATTAATGTCTGCGAGCTGCCGCTCCTTTTAATGCATTTGATGATTTTATTGATTCGGATTTAGTGTGAATTGATGTTTGCATTAGATTTAGACAAATTACAATGTTCAATCTATTCGCTAGCGTGTTTATTAGAGTTCTCGTATTTGACACATAAATTACGCCATAAATTATGCATTTCACGCGCTGCATTTATCAAATGCATTTTAAGCTATTAAAAATCAGCATACAATTATTTATAGCTTATAAATACGATATATATATATTAAACTGCTATATTTCTTTATGATATAGACACGGAGAAAAATAAAAATAAATGAATTATTTATAGAATCTGTGTAATTGAATATTGTTAAAAATGTGTGACAAAAACCAATGACAAATTGGCACACGCGCGTTGATTGACGAGAAACACACGCACACATTTTAAAAAATTACGCTTTACGCATTTTCAGGACGTCCCTCGTAAATCATAAATTTAAACCATGAGTTATTGGCGGCGTGGTACACAGTGGTACAAATGGCGTTTTTTAAAGCTTAGTATTTGACATTTTAGGGGTTGTAATAATTAGAAACTGGAATCGAAAATCATCGGAACCGAAATATTTATTTTGGTCTCAAAACCGGGTAATGAATAAAGAGATTCCCGGGAATAAGGTATCATCCTTTTTAATTTCTTGATTATGGTTTTGACTGTATTTAAATAATTAAAAATAATAAATAAATTAAAAGTTGAATTCTTTTTATGAGGATTATGTATCTTTCCGATACACGACAATATAATTTTAAATTTATATATTTATGTGTGTGTTCGTATTATTATACCAAAAGCCTTACCGGATTTTCCTTCTTCGTTTATATTTTGATCTTCAAAAATTTGGAAAGGTTTCGTAAATCATGAAAATAATTATATTTTTCATTTATAAGATAATTTTAGCTCAAATTTTTGCGATTTCTTGAACGGCTGTATTTTTCACTCGTTTGAATCGTGTTTTAAAATTATAACATGTTTTCTTTTTTTAGTTTGCAATAAAACTACTTGATCGGCTACTTTCACTAGTTTTATTTGTTTTATTGGTTTTAAAATAATTTCAAAACCGACTTAAACACGATTCAAGTAAAACACGGGTTTCGTAGGTTTTTTTACGTACGTTTTAAATTGATTTTGATATTTTCACTCTTTTTCACACTTTTTTGGATACAATTAAATTGGAAATACGTGTATTGTTAATTTACTTCGGGAATTTAGTTATCTACATCGCCAGAAAATGACGATATGAGAGAACAGTTCGTGTACAACACCCTCCCATCCATTGAATGACGTGTACCGCTGAACTAATCCTCTCTAGGGGATATTGACCTAAAACATTCTTCAAAAAGAAAAAACCGTAATAAAGTAGTCTTACGGCATCCAAAATTCTGGCCTAAGAATGATGTTCTCGCTCCAGATGGATTTGTGACACTTTGATGAGGACTTTCAAGATTCGCTGCGGTTTAGCCTCTTTCAAAGCAAATGTGGGAAAAGTTCGCCCACTAAGCCAGTAGTTGAAATTTCTATAATAGCATTTTAGCCTATAACCACTTCGCTCTCAACCACCACAGGGTAAAGAACATGAGCATCGAGAGTTCAATTGTGGTGGACCACTTTAATGAACTAACTACAATACTTTGCTATTCCAGGTTTTCCAGCTCTCCGCCGGTGATAATTTTGCATCCAAATTGCGATTGCATTGTGGTCATTGATATAATGTTGCCAATCCTGGCCTCTAGGTTCTGTTTGCCGAGTTCCCAATGATGTTGATCTTTTTTGTTTGATTTTCATGACAACAAAACGATAAAATAACGCTGTCAACCGTTCTAAATTATACTATTTTGACATTACGTATTTTATTTTTTTTTGTTTTTATTTTGTCGTGTTTTAAAAATTTCATTTAAACTACGTAAAACACGCAATTTAAAACGAGTAAAAATTAGGGCGTAAGACTTTGCCTCTTTAATAATCTTGTTTTAAAAATCGTAATCCAATTTAAAAAAAACTAAGTACCTTTTTCAGTAAATATTTGAAAATCATCCTAAGTTTGCGTGTTCTCCTTATTTTTTAAAAGAAATAAAATTTAGTTTTCATAATGAAAGTGACGATCCATCTTTAATAAAAATGTAGATTTTAAATTATGTACTTTTAAACATAATGGCATCATTTTTTTAAAGAAAATGCGATTTTTCTTTTATCTTTTAAGTCCACAATAAGCAAATAATATGTCCTTTGCCAAACAATTAAAATTTCAATTAAACTGTAAACGAAGAACAAAATATGCCAAATTGGGTTTAATTTTTAACTCAGCTCAAGAGATGAGTTAATTTTTGTATGAAAAATAACCACCATGTTAAAAAACACACGTAATGTACTAATATAAATATAAATTTCAATTTTAAATTTATATATAAAATATTATATATACATATATATGATAAATTAAAAAAAATATATTCGACTGAAATAAAACACATGTTTTTTTTTAACTAATAAGTTAAACGTGTCCAATGAATAAAATTTTGTACTCCCGGGATTTCCCGGGAAATCAAATTACTGTTTCCGGTTTTCCCGGGAATACTTTTAAAAAATCCCGGAACTGAATTTGCGACCGGTTTCAAGTCTAGTCAAGAAACCGATTTCCGGTTCCTTTTTTATTTTCCCGGGATTGCATTTCCTAGTTGTAAACTTGTTAAATTACCCGAGGGACATTTCACTCCAATGATATATGGTTTACACGTGCGGAATAATATCTGTAATAACGATAATATGTTTATTATTATCAAGAGTATCTGGTATAATGATAATAATAACAATAATATTGTGAGAATATTAAAAAAATAATAATATCATAATATAGAAAATAATAATAACTATTATTATTAATTGTAATATCAAATAATAACTTAAATTAACATTCACTCCGAGAATATGGTGTACAGACGTGTGGAATAATATATAATAAATTTTTATGGATATTTTAGAAATTGTATACCAGATAGAATACCCGAAGGGCATTTCACTCTAAGAATATAGTGTACACGTCTGGAATAAAATGAGTAATATCAGTAATATAATTATTATTATCAAGAGTATCTGGTAATATGACAATAATATCAATAATATTGTGATAATATTATATAATAATAATAATGAATTGTAATATCAAATAATAACCTAACTTAATCTTATAAACCAGCAACAATCATCACTAAAGTCTTATAAAAATAAAAAAATATATTAAAAATAATCAAACCACATAAAAATCATACCGTAAATGTTAGCCTTTATAAGTATGTTTTTTTGCCCCTATTTGCACATATACTGAAACCAATAGCTGCTAGTGTCCTAATGTTTCATATTGCTTTTTTCTAAGCATTATATAACCGACGTTTTGGCTTTATCTGAGAAAATAAAAGTACTGTAAAACAAAAACATATGTAAAAAAACATAACCACAAATCAAATCCAACTTATTGTTATATTAGAATTTTTTTTTTATTAGTGAGTTCAATGTACATATCGTACAAAAAATAACAAAACTGCATCAATTTAATTCAATATTGGTTAAATAGGCCACTAAATTGTCTTTTTAACCAATATTGAATCGATCACAAATACTTTCGTGACGATACAGAATATTTTCTGGATCCGCCTACAACCCCCTTGAACGGGGACCAGGAGCGTGGCCAGGTGAATCGGTTGTTACATTAAAGCCTGAATTCGACCACGTGGCGAGGTATTTCATGGTTATAGCATTTCAGAGGTGGCAGTCGATTCGATGACAAAGTGGTGTGGTGAATTAATCTCATTAAACTTAATCTCACGTCGATTGTGCGTAATGCACATTCGGACTGTGATTTATTGTCAGGATTAAAACTGAATGAGTTGTGCTTCAAATTGATCCCCCATCCGGCGTATTCTCCAGGACCCACTGTCAGTGTTTGAGCTCAATGTGAGCTCAGTGACATGAGAGTGCGGCTCACCTCACCTTGTCCAAAAATTGCTTTCAGTGTTTTTGAATGAGCTTCGGTACAGAAATAACAACGCTAGCGCCACCACTAGTATACTAAACCTTACCGGCGCAAGAAATAACATATACATATCATACGAGCGCAAATTATAACCTCAGAAAAAGCTACACGAGCGCCACTAATGCAAAATAATATATATAAGAGAAACGTCAAATGTCAGCGTTCGCTCACGTGAATAAAAGTCGGTGAGCTCGGTGAGCCATTGTGAGGCAACATTGTCGGTCCAAATCTGCCCCCCTTCCAGCAAATCTGTTTTTTGCATATCTCAAAAAGATGCTCCACGGAAGGAGATTAGGCTAGAATGAGGCAATCACCTTGCCAAAACTGAAGCCTATTTTGAGGCCATAGACAAATCGTTCTACAAAAATTATAACGTCGCTGGAGTAATTATATCAGCCTATACAACATAGTTTGATGAATAAAAAATGATGTTTTATTGTCTATACCGGGGACTTATTGACCGATGGGTTATTAACACCCTTTAGAGTTGCAATCGAGCTTATCAAATCGTCAGATCGTCGGTTTTTGAGGAAGTTTAGAGCACGACAAAAAACAAATGCATCCTCAAGTATCCAACAACGACAAAAGGTTTATCAAACAAGACAATAAATTCTCGTATCATCAGAGGCTGTTTCCGTGAACCCTAAATGGTCCCTAATTAAATAAAAAAATTAACTATATTTACATGTAAATATGTTCACTCGTCGTTTGTTATTTGCATTAAATTATATGCACTCGTTTATTTTTCTTTAGATTACACGCGAAACTCTTTTTCCGGCAGTTTAACAAATTTAGTATAACTCAAGGCCTATATACTATTGCTATACTTGCTACAAAATACATAATATATGTATACATAAATATATGAACCATGTATAAATGTATATTATGTATATATATTTTTAAATTATATTGAATATGAAAAGCCTGCATGTTTATACACAGTTGGAAGCGCTTTATTCCTAAAAGCTCTCTAGACACATTACTCAGCGTGCGCGCTCATACATTTTTTGCATAAATTAAAGTTTCGAAGTGTGTTTCGAGGCGGCGCGGCGGCGGAGGCCGGCGGATGCGGTGGCGGCTTATTTGTGCGAATTAACTAACTGCCGCACCGCAATTTTTTATATAGTATACAAACAAATTTTCAAAAGAATGGCGTGAGCTTCGGTGCATATGCAATTGTGCAATTTGTGCATTGTGCATTGTGCAATATATAGTACATACACAAATAAGTTTAGTTTTTCTATTCCCTAATATACACACTAACTAACCCATTTTCTGTATTTTTCATTTTTTTTTTGCAGAAACGAAAAGTTCTACACGTGCTGTGACGAGCCGTACTTAGATATAACGTTTAACATAACAATGCGTCGTAAAACGCTATTCTACACGGTGAATTTGATTATACCGTGCATGGGCATTAGCTTCCTTACTATCCTTGTGTTCTACTTGCCATCGGATAGCGGCGAAAAGGTAAGACGACTATCTTCTTATCTATATTATATATATGCAACAATATATATGTATGTATAAGGTGTGTTTGTGTATATCGTGTATTTAATGCGCGGTTTAGTGCGGTTGGTGCCGTTTGCGCCCGGATGGGTTTTAGACAATACTCGAGTATACAATATTAACCCTAATAAATATCGATTGTATCTCGAGAAAAATGGTCCGGCTCGTCGAAAAATTTAATTAAGTGCTCATCGTTATTTTAAATAATTAGGTCATTGCGGAATTAACCATAATCGGTAAAATGTGTCTATGGAATGCTGTATAGAATTGGTTACGTCTAAAAAGTTAGTCGAACCAGTTCAACTTTATTTATAAAAAATATGTTTATTGAGCCTTTAGCGGTGGGCCATAAAAGGCTAGGTAATTACAGATATAAAGGTATATAAATCGATAAATTGGATCAATAATAAGGTATAGATCATAGGCGGATCCAGAAAAGGTTCTGGGGGAGACATATCGTCACAATGGTATTTAAAATGCTGTTTTTCAAAAATGTGGATTCAAAAATTCAAAAATATGCTTACAGAAACAAAAAAAAATATTTCCTAATTTTGTAATCTAGAATATTGAAAACGCAGAATCTTGTAAAAACCAATTTTGAAAAATAAAACGTAATTAAGAATTTTGAAAACGCAGATTTAAAAAAAAAATTGTAAAAAGAAAACGTAATTTAAAAAAAAACGAAGTTTTGTGAAAGAAACGTAATTTTGAAAGACAGAATTTTGTTAAAACAGCACAGATCCAAAATAATTTAGTCAAATGTATTTTACAAAATAATCTAAAAAAAACTCCCCATTGGCCATATTAGGCCAAATAACCAGAATAAGCTCATAAGTTCCTTATTAAACCAACCAATCTAGATCACGAATTATCAAATTAATAAAGACTATAGCCGAGATTCAAACATATTGATACACTATAACATATCCGTAGAAATTAAATAAATATATATAATTACAAAATGGAATACATGGTTTATGTTATATGTAACATGTCTCCATGTCCCCTCTTAGATCCCCCAGTGGTATAGATATTTAAATTCATATGGTAAATTTTATATACAAGAACTATATAATTTTAATTTCAATTTAAATTAATTCAATTTTAAGTTTGTTTTTTTTTGTCAAAAAAATAGTAATCGCGACAAATTTTTTTTGAAATGTTGCTTCTATGTTCTAAATGTATAGCGGAGCCAGCGATGCCGAGAAGCCTTCGTTATAGGTTATAGCAAAATGTATATGGCAGGACCAGGTCGAAGAATAAGCAACCCAACAAATAGTGCTCCTCGATAGTAGCTTTAGTACAACGTTTATAAATGGTGAAACTTTATAAAAGCATTATGCAATGATGTCTTATAAATGTTGATCGATGTCTACGATATTAGCTTTAGTAAACCTTTTCGAAATGTTACAACCCTATAATAACATTAGGCAATGCTACATTATGAATGCTGCTCGATAGTACCTTTAGTGCAACATTTGGAAATGGTCATTATTGGCATCATGAAATTATTGTTTATTATTGACATGCAATATACGGTAGTTAACTAGAACTGTAAAAACACTTTGAAAATGCAGAAGTCAATACGGGAGTGGACAAAATCTGAAGCGTTTAAAAGAATACTTAGGAAGATGCCATCACAACGCATAAATGATATTCAATCTGCAACAGACCAGTTAGTTACTAGCAGAAAATCAGTTTTGAAAAAAATCAAGATATACAATAGCTTTCGCTTTATTTGTGCCTCTGCATAAACTGTTGTCAGGTTACCATCATCCAGCTCGATCGTATATTACCACGTCCTATGCTGAATTAGATACAGAAGACCAACCCGCCCAATCGACTATTCTTTCGCCCTATGCTAAATTTCATGATTATTTGTTCGAGGTGTCGATCAGATGAAGAATTATTTGACAAACTAGACCAAAGAAAATGATCAGATATCAGATGATTTATCTGTGGACGTGTTTTTACGGCTATGGGCATTTGAGTTTAACATATCCCATTTTATTTTGTTACTATCATTTTACTATACAGCTGGTACATTTTGTTGTGTGACTATCATGGCACTATATTGGTATTTTGTTTTGATACTATATAATGCCACTATAGGGCATGTTGTTGTGTCTATCTTGGCAATATTGGTAATTATACTATAATATTATGGATATGGGGTATTAAAGGACATCGTGCCTCTCGTAGCACTTTAACACTTCGCGGAAGCTATTGCATCTCTACCAGCGGACACTTGGTTATATTAAAATTACAGAGCTGTTTAGAGGTGGCTAAGACCCACACTAGTTGTGTCTGAATTTTTTTATTACTTGTTTTATTCCGACAATTAAAGCAGTATCAAGTAGGCAAACAAAGTCAGACAAAATGGACAGTCAAAAGTTATACGGCCATATTAGACATAAGAACGTTACATAAGAATGTCGTGACAATCCTTTCAATAATGTCTTGTTTCATCTATAATAATCATTATTACGAAAACAATATTTATCTCATTAGAAATGAGACTATTATTGAGATATCATTCTTGTCTCTCTTAATGATAATGACCGTTTAAAAAATCCGTTAATGAGACTTATGAAAAAAGAAACAAATTACGCCAATAATGAGACTCTGTTAAGTAATGAAATGTTGCGAAATTGGTGAAATGGCTTTTGAGGCAAATACAATTGGGGCAAAGACAAATGAGACTAATTTACAAATGCGGCAAATGACAATTGAGGCAAACATTTAGACAGTTGCGGCACTTTTTTAAGCACATGACAAATGAGGCGAGACCATTTGGAAAATGAGGCACATGACAAATGCGGCACTTTTTTCATATAGTAAATTGTATGCGCATATTATAATAGTGCCGCATTTGTCCGTGCCACATTTGTCATTTTCTCATCTTTAGAATAGCCTATATGTCCTATCGCAGATAGCATTTCCCGCAGAAATATACGGTAGGCATTTCCATTTATTTATCAATGGCTATACTGTAAAATTAATTTGAGGCATTTTTCATTAGCCATTTGGTCAGAACGAAGCATAAATTAGAACAGCTGCCATTGCCATCATTACCGTTTTGATAGCAAATCAAAAAATTGTACTAATAATGAAAAATTTGAACTGTTCTCATTAATCTTTTGTTCACATTATCTTGAGAAGGATTATTATCGTGTGATAATCATTAATTTGCATATCATTTTAATGAGACAGCGACTTAAAAAAGTGTAATGACACCATTTTGTCTCACTATACAATTTTGGAAAATATTGAGGCATGCGTTCTCATTTCGTGTAACAACTCTAATTTAATTTAATGTCGAAAGACACATTAAACATGAGAATTTAATGAGGTGTAATTTTGTGACGTCACGTTCTCATTTTATTGACAAAATTTATTGATCGTCTAATAGGGTTTTTAGATATTTGGACAACCGCGAAAAACATAGGGTGGACAGGTTAACAATAAAATTATACAATGAATTTCGAGCTGGTCGAATCACGACTGACCATTCAAATTCGGATTTACCCAGTCGGTAATGTAGTAATGTAGTACAGATTCGGCCACTCGCGATTCGGCCAATAGCGATTCGGCCAATCGTGATTCAGCCAATCGCGATAATGCCAATAACGGTTCGGCCAGTCGTATTCGGCCAATCGTGTTTCGGCCAATCATGATTCAGCCAATCTATAATTATTTGGCCAATCGTAGTACCTACATTTCCTATGTCAGGACGCCACTACCGAAAAAAAATATTTAGGTGAGGTGATGATGGATCTATTCACAATCCATATTTCATGTACATTTTATGACCGCTTCAAACGGACATGACTTCCATGGACCCTATGCCTGTTTGAAGCGGACATAATGAGTATAGAATATATTTGTGATTGGCAAATATTTGAATGGATGACAATGGCAACGAGCACGTCTTTTCTTTAGATCCTGCTTAAATAAATATTCTTTCCCCCAAAAAGTCCCTTTACGAGAGGCACAAGATTTAAGTTAAAAATAGACTCTTTTTAAAAAAAACTATTTGTGACCGATATAATGACAAAATGGATTTGATGGATCTTTTGTCCATTTTGGAAGTAACTGATTTATCTGGACTTCCTTGTGGGAGCTGGAATTACTATATGTTTTCAAATCTAGCCGCTATCGCAATCTACGTCTATAATTTGCGTTGATCAATGTTGAAGACCGCTTTTTCGCCCATCAAATGTCAATATATATATACCCCATCATTGGTTCACTCAAGTTTCCCGGTCAGAGTCAACGTTTTGGGATCTGAGTTGAGCCCTTAAATCGGAAAAAATATCGATATTAGTATAACAATCAACATGCTCTCGAATGAATACTCCGAATATCCAAACTAAGATTGAGAGGCAGACACATCCTTACTAAGATGGTGACTTCCAATTCAGAGATCACTGTTTTCGGATGAACGCTATCGGTCAGAGTAAATATTCACAATCAACAGGACAGTAGACCACACTACGTAAACCTGAGACGAAGATTAGTTAGAGTTGATAGCTATCGCCATGTTACTGCCAGAATTTTGAGTCAATGACAAAATCGAAAGGATCTGAGGCGTAGAAATCAGCGAGCCAGGTACCGTTTAACGTTATTAGCAAAAAATGTCCTACAGCAGTAGAATCCGCATCCAATTTACAATTTTAAAAATATTCGAGTAGCGATTTACTCACAGTAAAAACAGTTAGATATTGATTTACTTAAAATGATTAGTTTCGAATTATTCAGAAAAAAAGAATTGGGTAGCATTCGAGAAAAGTGTAAATTGAACGTATACTACGACTTTTGCCGAGGAATCACATTTTTACGGATTAGCATCTTGAAACGGACCGCCCTGTATATATTATGTTACTGCATATGTATACAACAATATACATAAGACGATCTGCATACATCGTGTGTGTCTGTATGATATAATATGCACGTTTATTGTGAATGTGTATATATGATAAACATATTCATGTGAATATATCTAATACTCGTTCGAACGTGACCTTTTTACTAAACGTGATTCGGTATTTGGCTATGATATACTGAAACAGGTGCACTATATATATAAATATATATATTAGACCGACCATAATTTTATGATAAAAAATATTTTTTAAACATTTTGGGAAAAAAATTCATGAAAAAAGACTTTGAAAATAAATGTATATGGTTTTTAAGTTTTTTGAAAATTTTGTTAATTTACTCTAGCAAAAGGTTTGTTTAACAATCACAAAATATTTTAGTTTAACGTTGATCTGATAAGACAAAAAAACGTTCCGCCCTTATCTACTTTCGTTCTGGCTTACAATCAAATATGGGTTTGGGGTCTACGCCTCGCGTAACATTGCTCTCCAACCGGTTCTATTCCCTGACAACGCTTTCAAAACCTGCTATCCCTTAACTTAATATATATAAATTGTTAAGCTCTCCCTCTTCAAAATATGTGGAAAATACATGGCATTATAAATGAATAGAAAGGTCATTGGTTGTTAATGAATTTCCCCTCGAAACTTTCCTGGATATAGAGAATACTATCCATAACGGATCCTTTGAGGCCGATCGGAGAACATGTTAATTCCATCACGTTGTCAACACAGCGAAATGTACTGTAGATGAATCAATAAAATACTTTGGCACAGAATCGTTCATTTTAGAATCTATGGCGACGAAGTAAAGATCATTGAGTGAAGGGAAATTTTCCAAGGTGGGATATTAACCACCTTTGCTTTGGTGTTAATGAGCTCTTTGTCCTACTCAAAGAGTAAAGTCTGGGTCTTATAGTACAATGTGACCTATGTGCTTAAATCTCCTCCAACTAGTCGGCTAAAACACAATCATCATCACTAAAACTAAAACTAAATAGTTGTATCATTCGGCTAATCGTAAACGTGATTCGGTCAATCTATTTAGTCGGCTTATTGTGTGTTGGCCAATTGTATAATAGTCGGCTAATCGTGTGTTGGCCAATCGTAGTCCGCAAATCAAGAATTGACCAATCGGAATATTTGGCTAATCGGGATTCGGCTAATCATGATTCAAGATTATTCATCTTATCTTATCATTCGGCTAATCGTCATTCGGTGAAATGCTTTGGCTTTAGGAAAAAATAGTGACAACAATATGCAAATATGTTTCTTGGCTGAGGCGATATTTTCAAGCCATAAATAGTTAATAAAAAAACTACGAGATACGTAAGAAATAAAATCAATAAAAGAAATGAAATAAAAGAAATTTGTATTATTTAATACTTAGAAATAATATATTTGAATCTCAAATGTAGCGCAAATGATTTTCCTTACGCCAGTCATAAATATCATATGTGCGAGAATCAAACTTAACGGGCGTAGTCTTACAAACTGCCGCTAAAGTTTGAAGAATGACGAATATTTAAAAATTTGCTTGATTCTCCTAAAAAAACAATGCAACCACTTTAAAATTCGACAACATTATAGGAATCAAAAAGTTTTTTTTTATTAAAAAAAAAAATCCAAAGTAATTTTCAAGAATATGAAAAAAAATGAATCAAATGATTAATACAAACAAATACTAAATAAATAATTTAGTAATAATTATTTTTTTAAGTATTTATTACAAAGCTATTATTTAGAATTTACTAAATTGTACTAAATAATATTAATTTTGTATTTTAACTACTAATAAGACCTAATAAAGGTCTTTGTATAAAAATATGAAGAAAATTGTAAAGATTTTTTTTAAATTTATTTTTAATATTTATCCACTCTCTGCCATTTGGCCACTAGGTGCAAATCCGGCATAAGAGTCAATTTAAAAAAATAACTGAATTCAAAAGCTATTTAAATAAATTATTTTAAAAAATGTACAGCTTAATGAAAGGATGCTTAAGAGTTTTTAATTAACTCTTTATTGTAAAACGCAGCGACTATCTAGGTGCGCCCTCCGCGCCAATATTTACATTTTACAATATTTAAATACGAGCTGTAGCAAAATCCTTTTATAAAAATGTTTGTTAAATTTATAAAAATGTACTCTAGCAAAAAAATGTTGTGCTCTTATGTAATATATAAAGATTGTAGTGGCATTAATTGGGACTGGCGCAAAATATTCTGGATCGAAAAGGTAATGTAGACCTTTAGAGTGCATTATTTAAAACTTAGAGCACATTCAGTCTTCTACCTTTTCCTCATCCCTACCACACCTTCTACAGAGTGCAGATCTCCTAACTCCAATTTTATGCTTATGCTTACTGTCGACTGCCATTTAAAATAATTCTCGCTAACTGACGATCTGGGCTTCTGATGAAGTGTTAAGATAGTCGGTATTTTGCAGATTCGTCCCACATACTAACTTAAATGCTTTTGACTTTGTCTCTAACCTTCGTTCTAATGGTTGTATAAGATCTGCACGCCGATGCCTCCGGCCCATACAAGTCATTGCTTGAACCATTTCTGGCCATTTCGTCGGCCCCATCATATCACGAAATATCTGAGTGACCTGAAACCAACAGCAGCTCAACATTATTACTAATGGATAGCTCTGTGAGTTTGACGAGACATTCCTGGACAGTTCTGGAAGTTGTTCTCTTGGCCACCATACGATTGCAACAAATGAAACTGAGGATATCACAATCATTTTCTCCAACTGTCCTTTGACATTGCCATAAGGACTGCAACTATAGCCTTGGCGATTATATTTTCGAAGTGTTTCCTCCAGTCTATTTTACAGTCTAGAAGAACACCAAGGTACTTTATCTCCTAAGTGATCGTTAGAAAGGTACCATTAGAACATCAGAGCCGTGATTCTTTCGATTTTTCTCCTTCTAGTAAACATAATTAGTCCAGTTTTGTCAGGATTGACACTTAGACCAACCCGTGTACACCAGTTTTCAACGTTCCCTAGTGCATTAAATAACTCACGGTTTTATATATTTACCTTTCAAGAAGATTCATGTCATCCGCATATCCCTGGCAAAACGAATCCAGCTAAATTAATCTCTTCAATGAGACCATCAATTACAATGCTCCAGAGGAGTGGGGATAGTACCCCCCCTTAATGGCATCCTTGCGTTACTGTTACCGCCAAAGTAGCACCATTTGGAGTAGTTATTATGCGCCTTGATTTAAAAATATATATTATCCACCCACTTGTGGTAGGGTTGAAATAATGTCTTTTAGCCGCATTATTAACTGCCCCATACTTAATTCTGTTGAAAGCGCCTTCAATGTCTAAGAATGATGCTAACATAAAATTCTTTCTTTCCAGAGAGTTTTCTATGCGGCATACTATCTGGTGTAAAGCGGTTTCAACAGATCTAATGCTCTATAAGCATGTTGGTTACTGTGCAAGGGTTTAGTTTGCAGTGGACAATCTCTAAAATTACGATCAACCAGTTTTACCAAAGTTTTTAGAAAAAAGGAAGTTGGGCTATTCGTTCTAAAAACTTTTGGGTGTATCGTAAGAAGCTTTTTCCAGGTTTAGGTATTAAAAATTCTTCAGCGAGTCTATAAGGCTTAGGTATACTTATATTTAAGGGCGATTCAACCTTGTAAAATATTTGTTAGCTTTACTGTTATTAATTAATCTGATCTTTGCAGTAAAGCTGCGAATATTCCATCCGGACCAGCACTTTTATAGTGCTCAAAGGATGATATAGCCCATCTTACTTTATCCGTTGTAACTATCTCGTTTGCTGTATTCCATTCCTCAACATTGACAATTACATTGTCTGTTTCGAATGTATTTTCAGCGGGATTGTTATCTTTTGCGCAGTCAGGAAAGTGTGTGTTCATAAGAAGTAGGATCGTTTCCTGAGGGGATTCTGTATAACTTCCTTCAGACCTTTTAAAGTTTTCGGGTTGGTAGTTAATGTTTTTTATGCAATCTAGACGTATCCTCAAGGATACTTGTGATTTCGCCACAGAATAATCTCCATGCATTTCTTTTCGATTTTTGCATTTGGTTTTTATTTATATTATACCATTATTCTATTTTATTAAAGAAGGGCACGATTTATATTTTTTTTATGACATCATTGTATTTTTTAGCGATCGCTAAATTGTGAGCCATTATTGACCGGTCTGTTTAAAAAGTTTGGCAATTGTTCAAGTTAATAAATTAAAAAAAAGCATTTTTTTTTTAATTATGAAAATAGTTATTTTTCTGACTGGACCGTTTTCTCTGCCTAACTAAAAATAAAAATATAACTTTATTTTAGTTACACTAGATCTTGAGTTGGTCTAATGTTGTATGCATTCGCTTTAGATGGATTTATATCCTGGATTTGAAATTCTGTATATATATAAATACATTGTATATATATATATATATATATATACTCTGAAATATATGCAAATTCAAATATATATATAAACCATGTGTACAGGTCGTATCGTAAAATCCCTCAATTTTCCGTCTTGGATTAAGTTTAATAAACTTTGATACGATACGGGTTTGAGCCACTGTGAACATGCTGGCAGGTGAGCTGTATTTATATGTTTGTATCTCT
>JAAAKO020005853.1:0-11621 GCA_010015015.2 Bolitophila cinerea | reverse complement strand
TACTTGTTGCGCTTTTTTGCGATTTTCAAACTGGAATGCATGGAAACGGATTTGCCATACCAAATCGTTTCCATGAGAACAAGCTGTATTTGTATGTGCTCTTCCCTCTTGTACAAAAAGCGTCAACATCAACAACTGTCATAATTCAATAACGAACAAACTGCAAACCGTTCGTATAAATATAACAGAAATTCGGTGTTTTACTGTTTTATTATTAGTTATTAACCCATGTCTCCGTGCTAATCTGCCTAAACCAAACTACGATGAGTGCTTCACAATACGTATCAGTTTTTAAAATTGATGGAATACCTATTCTCCCACCGTTGGTACGTTTTTGATTCCGTTCGATGCAAATTGCTAATGTTAATGCTGATTTTCAAATTTTGTAGGTCACGGATGAGGTACGTCGTCAGATGTGCGTTTATCGTAACATGGCCGTTGCTGTTGAGCAAAGACTTCGGCAGAATTCTATTAAATCCACAAATAATCCAGTTCAAGACTCAAAAACGATAGAAAATCTGCTTCAAATTCAGCCCGAGTACAGTTCCATAGAACAGGATCTGTCTACATTTCTAAATTTACAACTTAACGATATCGTGGAACCCGTCGTTATTCCAATCGCTCCGACTGAAAGCCATGAATCAAACTGGCCTAACAACGATGCGACCATCTCTGCGAATATAACCGCGTTATCCGACTACATTCACGATAGTTTAGATGAGTCCTACATTATTGATATGTCTAGATCAGAGCCGACCGATCAATTATCGATAACATTTGGAACACCGACCAAATGTCAATCGGATCCATTAGTAAATGAGAAATCTCAGGATAATAACAATATAAGTCTATGCTCCAATGATTTGCCGCGCGCACGTTTAATACGTTCAAATTCGTACACACTTGAAGCGCCTAGTCCAATGTTTCTGAAACACATGGAGTCTCAAGGTCTAGACATTATGAATTCTTCTTTCGGACACACAGATGTTTCAGAGATACAGAACGAGGAACCAAAGAGTATCGTATCACAGGCAAAAATTCAAACTAAAAAGAAAATACTCAACAAACGTAATTCATACGATGTGTACAGTTCCAATTCCAATAAGATTAAGATTCCGAATCGCCTAAACAAAACCACGAACTGCACACCGACAAGTACAACAAAACCCGCAATACCAAGAGAAACGCTTGAGAAATCAACCCCGAAAATGTTTACCAGTCAGCACTTAAAGTGCAAGAATGTGTACGACACTAAATCAAAAGCATTGCCTTCACTAACACCAACGTCTAGCGTCCAGAAGGAGCAGATTAACGAGAACAAACTGATAAACCTTCTAACTAGAATTGAAGAGGACCACAAAAGCCAGATGACCGTACTCATGGAACGCCAACAGATCGAACAGGCTAAAATGCAAGATCACTTTATAAAACAACAAGAACAACTTTTGAAGCAAATCACAGAGAACTGTAGTAATCTAATGAGTCGCCTACCACCTCAACCATTTTCTGGTAACAATGAACTCTCTAGAAACCACAATGCTTCAATGCAAACATTATCAACGGAATATAAGAATAATAGCAACATGACCGCTTCGCAAGGAGTTTCCACTTCAAAAGATTTAGTAAAATCTAAGAACCCGTTCACTTCTACGACACCGACTCGAAATGCACCACTTCTGCGTCAAGGAGAGTCGCTGCGGCCAGCGTCCCGATGCAGCATGGAAACTTCTTCCGCAAAGAATACTCCGGTCAGTTGTCGCCGATTGTTTAGAGAGACTCATAATTCGAAACAGGTAGATTTGTTTTAATTTATATATAGTTTCTAAATGTATCGATAAAACTGAATTTAGATATCCGCTGCCAACACAATCAACGCATATGCCAGAGGTTACTTGGTAAGACGCCTGTTCCGTACCGAAGATGTACAGTCTGTCGTTAAAATAATTCGTGACACTCTAATCTTCGTGCTGGACCTGCACGCCGAGCAGCAATTCGATGATTCACCGGCGGATATTAAATTGAAACGGAATCTTCTGCATCAGGTAAACTACCGAAAATAAAATGGATTCTTATAATTATTTATTTTACTTACTTCAGCTCAACAACTCCTGTCATATGCTGCACGACATCTTCTTCAACAAAACCAAGTCTGAACAAATGGAAATCATTTCAACGGATCGCGTCATATTAAAGCGGAAACTAAATCGGGCCAAGCTCAACCAGTCCAGTGTAAAAAGCTCGAAGAGCAATTCGTCGAACATAAGTCTGAATAAATTGCAAAAGATGTCTTTGTAAGTTATACGCTTTCTCTTGTGCATTAGATGCATAGTGAAAATATTACGTTACAGGTATCCAGTAAGCATATTGGGTAGAAAGAATGTAATAAATGAATCATTCCATGTCTATCCAGCGTCGAGTCCTAGAAAACCGCACAGAAGACTATCATTTTAATTTGTTTTTTGTTTAAATTTTTAATTTAATTATTTTTGTTGTGTTACAAAAGTTGTTGTTTTTTTTCAAAGCGTATTTTTTAGTTATTGTAAAACTTTCCGCTGCACGAAGGCTTGCAAATTTTACTGCCCACCGGACTCCCAAAATTGGCGAGAAGTCCCTGATGATTTCGCCAAGAGCATCCCATCACCGGCGTCGGTGAGCCTTGGTTAAGCTTCTTAATTTCATCGATTTCGTACTTGATGGGCTTCTGCGGCTGCTCAGCCTTTCCGATGGGCACACTCGACCGCAGATGTGGCTTTACCTCGTCGGGAGGCAGAAGTTTGTTCTTCACCTTGTACTCGTCGATCACCCGCAAAAACGGTAAAATTGGTCGATCTTTCTTACGAGCGTCATTCATCAGTTCGTCCGCATACTTAAAGAAGTACGCATCGTCCTGCGCGTCATTCTTGAAAGCTTGCTTCATCACCACCTCGTCTATGTTTTCTTTCTTAATCTCCTTCTGCTTGATCTGATCCAAGATAATCTGACGATGTTCACGTGTGCACTTCATGTCGTGCATCTTTTTCTGTCGCGCATACTCTAAATTAACCTCTTCATTCTTGAACCTATTTGCAATGTCCCACTGTTCTTGAGCCACCTGTTGTTGCTTGATTTTCTTTTTTGCTTCCATTTCGTCCAGATGCTTTTGTATGCGAGCCGCTTTCACTTTCTTGTCGTGCTCACGCTTCTTAAGTTCTTGCTCTGTGTACTTTTCCTCGATCTGGGCAGCAGTTATACAGTAACTGTGCTCCTCAGCCGCCTTTTTGCTGTTGATATCTATTTGAAGGGTGTTCGCAATCATTTGTCTGAATCGCTCACGTTCGATTTCGTTCACCTGAGTGTTTTGCTTTTTTATGATCGAAAAACTGTTGCCCTGATTAAAGATGGTATTTATTTGGTCTTCAACTTCGTCCTGTTTCACAATACCTAAAGTGCATGTAAAACGCTTATGGTTTCATGGATTTAAAAAAATATATATAATTAACTTACGCCTACGCCGCTGTTCTGCCATTTGCATAGCTTCCAGTGCGTGTCTGCGCATCTCTTCCTTCTTCTTGTGTAGCATTACGTTTTCCTGGCGTTGCTGCGTCTGCAGATCATTATCGGCCATTTTTCTATCGTGGCGCTCTGCTTCGGCTACGCGCTGCTCCTCGTTTTTGCGCTTGAGCTCATCCGACTGCACTGTCTCAAACATTTCCCTTTTGTACTGATCATTTGAGCGCTTCTTCTGCAACAGCTGCTCTTTCTGGGCGCTGGCCCATTGCTGAGCTTGGGCGACAATCTTTCGATTCTCTTCTTTTTCCGTTTCGACTTTGTTCTGTCGCATTTGAGCATTGTTCGCTCGCTGGATTTCACGCGTTTGCGTTGCCTCGCTAAGCTTGAATGCGCTCTCAAGCTGTCGTGGCCAGAACTTAATGCGATCAATGCTGTTCTGCGCCCTGGCCACATGCTCCATTCGGGTGTTCTCATCGTTTTCCTTGAGTTTCTTGTAACGCAATTCTCCTGTGCACGAAAATATGAAAATTAAAAACAGAGAAAAGTTTAATAAAGGACGCTCTATATATGAATACCTTGCAGAATCTTGTCCTGTTCCAACTTCTCGCGTTCCTTGTTCTTTTGCTCGCAAATGTTCTGCAATGAATTCTCCCACTTGCTGGTCATGGCCCGTGACTCGTGCCGCAAGTACTCTTTGTACTGGCGTTCCTGCTCGTCCTCGTGACGCTCTTTCTCACCACGATGCAAATGCATCAGAATTCCATTCCATCGATCGCGATTCAGCACCATTGATTTTCCGGCGACGCGTGCCGGGCCCCTTATTTCTGCATCGCAGTACGAGTCCTTGATCATAGTTTTTTAGTTTTTTTAAAAAAATAGACAATTTAAAATTAAATTAAATTTAAATAATTTATTTAATTATGGGCAAAATTCCAAAGACGCTCGCAGTCTTTGATCATAATCTAGCAAAATTTGATTGAGATTTTTATAAAAACTGTGTATGCTTGCGATTCTACATATATTTATAAAACGATTTCGGTTGCTATGGAAATAACGGGTTAATTTACAAGTGTTTTTTATTGTGTATCTGTATATATGTACTTTCTTTTTAGTGCGTTCACTTGCACATTTATTAACAATTTTCAATTTACCGAATTTAGCCAATTTATTATGAAAAAATGTCGAGAAAATCTATGGGAAGCCGGCCGAACGGCAAAGCAATAATTAATTTTCCTTGTTAATTGTTTAGTTTCGTTTTGCGTTTTGTTAAAATTTAGAGTTTAAATTAAAATATATTTTTAATTACTGCACTTTAGGACTGTAGCGCAAGTGTGTAAAAATAATCAAATCGAGTGTCTTTTCTTACGCCTGTAAAAATATCACATAACATGTGTAAGACCATAATTATACAGGCGTAAGAACAGTCACTACTAGTATAATTATATGATATTGTTGTCGCATTGGATCCATCAAAAAAATGTATTTGCCTTATATTAGAATTTAGAATAGGTCGTGGATGTTAGAGATTTACGCTACAAACATTATTTTAAGGTTATCTATAATAGTTTTAATCGATTCAATAGAAATTAATAAGCTCTCCAAAAATATTTGTATAGAACTTATAACAATATCAAAGCCGCAAAAAAAAACTTTGTATTATTTTTTGTTTGTTTGATTGATTTTGTTTGGTTACAAAATTTATTTTAAATTTGGTAAAATATTTTATTTAAATTTTTAAACATGTTTGTAAACATACGGCGATTGGCATAATAGTTTGAATTATTTAAAATTTATTATATATTGATTATTGCACTTTCAGTGTATATAGTATTTAATATTTCACCAAATGGTATAAGTATGTAAACGTACTTTTCGAACGCTCTCTGTGACTGATAACACACATATTGGTTCAAGGAGACCTTTTTTTAAACAAACGCGTACACATGACAAAAATATAAAACTGCGCGCGCACGCTGCAACAACAAATGTCAATATGAGAACACAGAACAGCTGTGCTCGCTGACATGTTATCGAAATATATCGACCAAATGTTTTAAACTCCCCAGTTCGAGTGCACTGCAGCAAAGATATAATATTCTACTTATATATACATATATATAATCTTCATTGCAAACTTATGTAATTGTAAAAAATAGATTCATTTTTTCGTTCTTCAGTCTATTTATTTTGGTGCGCAGTGTAGCCGCCGCCGCCGCACTGTTCTTGAAAGCATTCGTTGAGTGATAAACCATTAACAAAAATCATACATTGCGATTGCACCTATTTGTCGTGCAAGTACCCCAAAAAAATATAGTGTCGTAATTCGAAGTAATAAGAATAAATACAGTTTATTTGTAAATGTGCGTGTGTGTGAATCAGTTGGATTTTTGCGAGACTTATCTATGTATTTACAAATGCTAAATTTCGACCGTTGAAATCTTTTCACAACAGCAACAATGTCCTACACAGAGCTCGAAAGTGGTTATCAGGGCCTAAAGCAAAGTCGACCTGGATTTTATGTAGGACACGATGGAAACCTTATTTCACTGGTGAGTGTCACTTTCTTAATTTTTCTAATTTCTCGTATTATTGTGTTCTTTTTTGTGGAAATTGATTTTATTTCCGATATAGATATTTAAATTGAATTATATGCATATTCATGAATAAAATATAAACAAGTTCTTTGATTACATTACTGTTTTTATTAATAATTTACCATTTGTATCAATATAATCACGTACCTACATAAACAATGGAATATGTCTTATAAAATTCGAATCCAATGTTTTCCATTGATTTTTCTTTTATTAGTAAATTTTATGACGTACATTGCACAGACAACAAACATACCCATGTCCCATACCATATACTATATGTACATACAAAGTGCAAATATGTTTGGACGTCGGCATATTTATATTTACTAACATTTTATACTGTAAACAGTTTATCACCTTGGTCGTGTGCTAATTTATCCTCTATAACACAGATAATTTATACGTACTAGTTGCATTGTTGCAATTATAATTAGGAGTACAAATAGAGTATATATATAGTTAATTACTTATTGCCTCGTTAGTTCGTATACTTTTTGGGCACAATTGGAATATGTTTATTTTAATATTAAATTATTGTATCTGTGTAGAATTTATATAGACAATCGTTCAATATATATACATAATAATCTTCTTAATATAAATATACATATGTATGTAGGTATAATATATACATGCTTCTGTGCTTTCACGCGTGGCGGCTGTTTTTTATCAGCCGGTCTCGTTTTATGTTCAGTTTTTAATCGAATTCGTTCGCTTGTGTTATCACTGTTATCAGTTTTCTAAACAGAGTGTTTATTCAATACCAATAGATGCGGACACACACAGACGTAAGGCGCATACGTCGAAATATCGTTTGCAATTCGTGGATAATAGTAAAAGCTGTAGTTGTTGAATGTTACTTGAAACACGCGTATGTGCTCTTTAATCGCCAGCAGCGGAATTATTATCTTTAATTTCGAGATGTTATCAAATTTTTAAGAGATATAACTTTTATTAGTGTTTTATATTCTGAGTTGGCGTTAAAAAACTAAAATGTACTCCAATGACTGGTTGATGGAGGACTTTGTGGAACCAGATCCAAGATTCTCCATGAGCTACGGGATTTATTCGGTACAGTTTTTATATTATGAGATATGTTGTTTAGTGTTGTTATATAGTTATAGTGTAGTTATACTAGATAAGAGTTATAAGTCTCAACACATTTGTATATACATAATTATTCTAATTAGACTTAAAATAATGTATAAATATGTTTTACAATTGTAAAAAGAACTGTCTAAAATATTTAAACTTAAATTATAATAATAATATGAAAAGCTTGAACATTATAACATTTAGGAATCAAAATTATTTCAAGTATAGCAGTTCAATTGGTGGAAAATATTAAATTAATTTTATTAAATTAATGCCTAAGTTGAGGATCAAAATGAAGAGTTGAAAGCTTAATTTATCTTTTTATAATTCGTTTTTTTTTATAAATTAATATATTTTAAAAGCATTTAACCGCTATTTTATTGCCACTTCCACCGTTGAAATAACATCTGTATATAACTAAATGAATGTAAATAAACTTTAAACAATTTTAATGAAAAGTGTAACTACAAATTATCGCTTTCATTGATTTCCGACCATGCTCTTAAATTGATGATTGAAACGATTATATTAAGTACACATTGAATTTAAATTAATTACATTCTGTTTACAAACTTTATCCATGTATGTCAATTCGACGAATCGCAGGCATTGTAGTTGTTCTCTATTTAGAGATTTGGTCTCTTTTTTGGACCATGTCTTTAAAAGTCTCTTTTATTCTCATCAGGTCACTTAAATCTCTTTATATTTAAACTTATGCACCACTTTTATATTGTTGTTTTCATTCGTGAGATTTTACAATAGAATTAAATTATTTTAATTATAAACAATATTATGTAATTAAAAGTGTGATCAATATAATATTAAACATAGAAAGTTTGTGTGTTATTTGAAAGTGTTTGTGATTGCTATAATTAATAAACTTATATTCTTAAATTATGATGTGAGCTAAGACCCAAAAATAAATTAAGTACTTTTTAAGCCATTGCATTCCCTGTTAAATTCATATCTAATAGAGCGCTGTCGTGCTTTTAAATACTTAGGACAGGCCAACAAATAAACCTCGATTTCTATATTTAATTCAAAATAAATTTGAGTGGATCTTCCAATGAAAAATTTATAAATATAGAAAAATTTAATACTATAAAAGTTTCGTATTTATGGTCAAAATTTTAGCCATTAAATAAAACATGTCTGACCGAACATGTCCGAAATATCCAATTCACATAAATAATTAGGATCTCAATAATCGATTATTTGTCCATTTATTCCATAAACAAATTTATGCTGATAGCTGCTTCGAGGAGTTTTGTTTTTGATAGCATAATAATATGACAGAAACACACAATCTTACATTATTTCTCATATATTTTTCAAAATATTTCAATTGAGCAAATAAGCAAATAAGCAAATAGCTTTTTGTTTTTTTTTTATAATTTATTTTTTTGGTAACTATTTTTATAATTTTATTTTTTATTATAATGCATTATTTAGGAAATAAAATATTTATTTCGGTACGAAAATAATAGTTTTCCAAAAAAAATAAAAACGCCTATATTAATAGTCTTTGTATTTGTATAAAAAGGTCTCTAAGTCTTTAGATATTTTTAAATTAACGCCTGGAATCGTTGATTTGACGATATTGTTCATTAGACAAAATGTTTTTTGATGAATTATTTTTGAGGATTTTCTCTGATATATTTTATGTTTACCATCTTATTGACAAATTGGATTTATTTTGAGCTAAGAAATTTTTGCCAAATACTGAATATTTCAATATTCAATAATAATTATTTATTA
This sequence comes from Bolitophila cinerea, assembly GCA_010015015.2. NCBI lineage: Eukaryota > Metazoa > Arthropoda > Insecta > Diptera > Mycetophilidae > Bolitophila > Bolitophila cinerea. The sequence goes on along the minus strand of JAAAKO020005853.1, from coordinate 2,682 downwards.
TTATTGGCCCATAATTTATTTATCATTGATTTTTTTTTTAAATACTTTATATACATTTTATATATTTTATAGACTTCACTTTATCGGTAACTATAAGACACACTTCCCGTCATACAATCGAAACTGAGTGGAAAAACAGATTTCCGATTACAATAAATTCTATCAAATTTATCTCCTTATACCCTACATTTATTTTATTTTTTTACATAATGTGAATATAAAGGAAATACGATATAATGTTTTCTTATGAATAATGGAGAAATCAATATGAAAAAAATCCCCAAAATAATAATATTTATAATATAATAATTGGATAAATATTTGTTGGTAAATTATTTTACTCTATTTAAATTAATTAATTGGTAGCCCAAGAAACAAAAACTAAAACAATGTTAAACAAAGTAAAGTGAAATATAACGTTGCAAATTAACTGATTATCGCTACAATTTGTTGTTGAATAAAGCGATTAAAAAATCACTAATAATTCACTATTGCGCTTTCGCTTTTTTAAAGCAAGAAGTTTGCAGTTTTTCATTGAATTCACCTCTGTATGATATGCCTTTAGTATATATACAAATATACAATATAGTATAGTATAATGTTAGTGGTTTAACTTTGAGCATACACAGTGGCGAGCTCTCCGCATTTGTCTGGGATTATTTCGTACCACCCACACAATGACACTGGAAGTTTTATGCGGAATCCCCCCACTGGACCTGCGTCTGCGTCAAGTTGCACAACAGTTTTACAATAAGGCCATTCCTGGTCCAAGTGACTTGTTGAGGACAAGCATTCAGATTTTGACCTCGTTGGACCCATCGCAACTTTGGCAAAATAAATTAGAGACCTGAACATTCCCAACTGTACTCTGCTACGAATCGAGCTACAGATCCCATTTCTTGCTGGAAAATGAGGACAAAACTTAAAGATGCCACTGTGAGCCAGTACGCAGAAATTGCTAGCAGTTGCTTCGAAGACTGGAAAAAATCTTTAGTGAACCCAGCAACCGCCATATATACCGACGTATCCTTACTCGATAGGCATACGGGTGGCGCCTTTATTGCAGAGCATTTGGGACAAAAGCAATTTGAGCTTATTCAGCCGGCCTCCATCTACAACGCTGAACAAACAGAAATTACGCAAGCGAGCTTGTTTCTGGGTTATAATTTGCAAGATGGCAATGTCGTTATTGTCTCATTGTGACATTGTGACATTGTGACATTGAAACCATGGCGGAAACTATTTTTTTTACATGGAATGTTTTGTGCGTATGTGTTTTGGCACCTTTTTAACTTTAGTAACATTTTTGTATACTTTTAAGTGCATTTTTTTAGGCTCAATTTTTTTTTTGTGTGTCATTTATTATTTATTTTAGGTACAATTTTGACAAGATGAATTTTGCTGAGGACATTTTTTTTTGGCAACACTTTATTGTTAGTAATATGTTATTATTATAAAATTTTGTAATACCGCAATATTTAATTTAAAATAATAAATTTGAAAGATAAACAAAAACATTTCCGATATTTTTATTTGTAAGTTTTTTCGCGACACCCTAAATATAGTATAGGTATTAAGCACCGGCACTTTAAATGGCCACTTTCAATAATCGCACGCGGAACGATAGTCATTTAACCGCACGCAATAAAGATGCAAGTGCATTCCGTTTTAATAATTGGCAATACAGCTTTTATTTTTGGCACATAAATTGAAGAGCTTATGTTAATTGGGTAAATTATTGATTAAAAACACATCTGATAATACATTTTAAAATACATAACTAAAACTTAAAAGCTTATTTTAGAAAACCAAACAAAAATGAGAAAAAAACATATGGACACTTAAAATGGTATTTCATGTCACTTTTATTTGTGTGATTTAAACCAGCATTTTTATGATTTAAAGTTGTACAAGAGGACTTTAATCCCAAATAAGTTTGCTCTATTTTTTGCTTTTATGCTTGTTTTATCTTGTTTTTTTTTTTATTTTAAAACTATTCTCTATATGTATTTTCACACCACATTTTTTTTGATGAAGATTTGTGCTGGTTTTACCTTGTTTTTTTACTAAATATAACTTCATATATTATACTAGCACCAGAAAGAATTGCCTACCAAAAAGTATGCAGCAAAACTAAACTATAATGTTCAAAAAAATATATATAAATGACCTTATTTTTGCTAGTATTTCACTTGTTTTTGGAATAAAGTATTAATTAATAATTAAGACCGGATAAATAGTTAAATACCTATTTATATGCAAGCTATGTACGCTATTTTGAAAAGGTTTTTTACAAATAAAGTGTTTCTCATTTCAAAAATGCAAAAATCATTTGGACTGTTTTTGACTATCTTATTTATTAACCTATTTTGAATAAAAAAACAATTTTTGTATTTATAGTTTCAAATATAAAAACTATTTCAGTATCTATTTTAGCATTATATATTATTTTGTTGAAAATAACTAACATAATTAAAATAAATTATTATCACCTCGTTACAAAAGACAATCATTTAATATATACTGAGAAATCTTAAATTTATATTGATTTATAAAAATTTCTATTAATATATAGTTTGTTTTCTTGTTTTGTAATCAAATATAATGTTTATAAAATCGTTTTTTTTTTTATTAAATTTGTGTATTTAAGTTAATCAAAGATGTATTATGGCTGTTTCCTTT
>JAAAKO020005842.1:0-19859 GCA_010015015.2 Bolitophila cinerea | reverse complement strand
TTTGATTTCAGTGTTGCCTCACAATGACTCCGATCAAGGCTCACCGAGCTCACCGACTTTTATTCATGTGCGCGAACGCTCATGAGGTGGCGCTAGCGTTGTATTTCTATACCGAAGCTCATTCAAAAACACTGAAAGCCATTTTCGGACAATGTCAGGTTAGCCGCACTCTTATTTTCGCGTGTCACTGAGCTCACGGTGAGCACTAACACTGAAAGTGGGTCCTGTATAGTAGTTGATAAAATGGAAATATTCCTTTATTAGCCATTTTTTAAGCCTAATGTAGACTAGGGTGGATTGCTTATTAATAACTTAAAAGCTAAGTAGGCCTGTGTAGAAGTATGAGAATATGTCCATCTTTTTTGAAAATGGCTCACGGTTGCACATTTAGCTTGATTCAATAATTGTCACTTAAAGTAATAGCTCATTCGGCCTGAAAACATTCGGCCTGATGATATTAGAGCTGAAGACATTCGGCCTGATGACATTCGGCACGATGACATTCGGCTTGATGACATTCCGCCTGATGACATTCGGCTTGATGACATAAGGTCTGATGACATTGACTTAATGGGCTATTAAAACAAGCTATTTAATATCAACTTGTGCTCGAGGTCCACGATACATATAAATATAGGGACCACCAAAAAATTACGCTCATTTCATGTAGAGAGTCACCCTACAACTACAACTTATATTTGCGGATCTGCAAAGTAATAACCCAACTATAGGTAGGTTTTTTTCTTTTCAAGTTCAGTCATCCATTTAATATTGTGAAATTACTTTTTTACCAAGTTTCCAGAAAGCAGTTCAAACAAAAAGCTTATGCATGTAACAATACCTCATAAGTTTCCCTGTACAAACACTCACACACCCATTCTGTGATGTATATAGTTGTTTAAGAGCATCGAGTTTATGTACAAAGCTGAGAATTACACACATGCCCAAACACACCAACCTAAACACACATACATACACACACACACTCACACACAAAACATATGAATAACTTTATTAAAACTGTCGAGTAACATGCAATATGAAGACCATTTATCAAACAAGGTGATGGCAACTGGTTTTTGCTCGTTTTCTCTCTTGCAGCTCCCTCTAGACGAGGCCACACACACCCACATACAGATTACACACGCGTATATGCATTTTCTGTATATATGTATAATATGTATACATTTTAAATGCATACATTCGTATAAGTATAAAGTATATATACACACTTTCCATATGCACAAGCAAAGTCTTGACGTTTATATTATTATTTATACTAACTCAGGCAAAGCTCCCACACACACACACACGCAAAATATCTTTTACTATCTAACAAAATTGTTATAAATTTGACTCAAATGGAAATGGAAAATTAGATTTATATCAAAATTTTGCGTGGAAATTGATACTATATGCGCACGAGACTTAAAAGCTCTGCCAGGCGCCACTGAGCAGCATTGCACATCACCGAACACAGGTTTTATGACTAATGTCGTATGTCGTATACCAGCGAATATACTTATTTAGTTTTATATATATATAGTTATTGTATATATAATATATAATATGGTACTATGTACTTTACTTACTTACAAACGCAATACAGACACATTTGTGTGGAGCTTTGAATGAGCATTATTTCCATAGAGAATACTAATTTTCATTTTGCATTAAATTGTCTGATGCAACAGTCCATTTCAAAGGTAGAGGGTTTCCCAATTTTAATCAAGATTTGTCATACAGTTATCAAATAATAATTTCAACTATAGATAAAAAGAAATAATAATATATATGATAATATAATAAATAATTTTGTCCTAACTAATATAAGTATTTATGTGTCATATTTAGGAAATTCCTAAAGCTTCAATTACACGGGCATTTTTTGAGACATTGCAATGTCGCTCTGACGTCAAGAAAAAATGTCGCATGTGAGCGCCATTGAAGCTTCGATGCGGCATTTGACATTTTCAAATAAAATGTCGATCACATGGCAATGTCGCGGATTTAAATTTTGTCACAAAATTAAATGTCGAGCACTGTGTAGCATTTAATTTTGTCCCATTGTCAAAATGTCAATCAAACGACAATGTCACAAGAAAAAAAAAGCAGTTCAATTTCTTTTTTTTCCCTAGAGGGCTTTGGGCGACTACCAAATTAATTTAATTTATAGACACCGTTAATTAAAAAGAAATACTCACCTCAACTCTTTCTGTTTGAACAAACAGTATTTTTTAAAGATGGCTGCTCCACAGCTATCTCCAAACAGCTTCTGACGACTACAACGGTTTTTACTGGATAGTCATTGATTATTAATTACAAAATTTAACCTCAACTATTTTGAGAATTATTATTTATAGAAAGTTATTTAAAGAATGGAAAAAACCTTTTCTTTATCTCTTTAGCTAACTTTGTATTTTTTTTCAACTTTAACAATGTTGAGGTTGGTATTTCATTTTTTTTATTAATGGCTATTTAGTAAAAATAATAATAATTTGGTAGACACCCGAAGCCATGTTGAGATAATTTTAGAGCCTAGGAATGTTGTTGAAAGGGTCAGAAGCCTATCTCATAGTACCGGAACCTACTACCTGCCACAGACATCTCCCAATACTTCAGGAGAACAAATATCCAAATTCGCAAGAACGAACTTCTCACTTTAAAATAGAATACATCAGTTGATAAATTAAACAATCCAGATACGTCTTCAAAAAATTTAACAAAAATGATTTATTAGAAAAAACCATCTCCCAAAATCAGGGTAATTTCTTTCATTGATGCAACATGGAAAACGAGACTCTAAAGAACTACCTCTGTCAATGCTTATCTTTACACAACAGCAAATCAATATATCACCCTTTATTTAAATCTGCGCAATTAGGGAATCAAGACTCAAGGACGTCGTTAACTTATTTGAGAGATCAAAATTGTTCACGGAAGTTTACTCAACGGAATGAATTATTAACCAGATGATGTATAATTGTCTCACATAGCAGCATGCGCCGACTTACACAAACCTATCTATCTATCCTGTAAAAAAACTTTCTGACCAAACAAAAAAGTTTTTGTGGGAATTTCTAATTACTTATTGATTGTCTTTCCAGGTAAGTTTGTATAAGACCTTCTTGATGACTTCATTCCATTTATTTCTAAAATCTTTCTCTTCTTTGGCTTTCTTTTTGTTTACTTCAATTTTGTTTTGGTCAGAGCCCAATGTCTCTTAACATGCTAAAGCTCTGGGCAATTTGGTAGGTTGGCTTTATTTGGCACTATTTCGATGTTATTGTTCATTTGAGGGACACTTTGCTGTAGTGGCAAGATGCTAGATCAGGCCAAAAGTAGAATTTCTATGTTTTCTAATAAATGGCAGCAATCTTTTATGGAGGCACTCTTTCACATAAATTTCACTATTAATAGTGTTAGTTGCTACGTAACTCTGACTTCTTAGGGTGAAGTGACTTCTGAGGCAAAGACAGATGCAGCAAAGACAATTGCGACCAAGACAAATGGGGCTAAGACAGATGCGGCACATGACAAATGACGCACTTTTATTTTATGGGCATCGCATGCTAATTTCTATAATAAAAAGGGACGCATTTGTCCTGCAATATTACTAACTTTAATAAACTATGCCATTTATATTGTTAGTTAGTTGTTAGAGCAAACATTCCAAATTGCATACTTCCAGGGATATTGGTGGTGTATAGTGCAAATCGAGAATATATCACCACTTTTAGTTTCTTATAATCTCAAAACCGCACCAAAAACTGCACTTAAAAAAAATAAAAAACTCTAAGTTTAATAAAATACTTGGTTTTGCTAGTCTTTTGTATATTTTTGATTTTATTTTGCGAAATACTGGCAAAAACAAGCACTATTTTTATTTACATTATCTGCAATTTGTTTTAAAGCGCTTCGCGCTGGTTTTATTAAAACAACAAAAACAATTACTAGAATAATATCTATAATTCAACATACATTTGTCCGGACAAATGCGGCTTTTTTATATAGTAAAGTTTTTATATAGCCGCGTTTGTCCGTGCCAAATTTATCATGTACCGCATTTGTCATTTTCTCATTTTTTTATAACGCAAATACCATGTGCCGCATTTGGCAAAATAGCCGTGCCGCATCGATTTTTTGGAAAAAATCTGACTTCAACTGTTAGCTTGGTGCTGTGCTTCGAGGTTCTTTGTGGAATTCCTGTCAGGTACTGACTGTACTTTGTAATTTTGCTAACTAAATACTCACTGCCGACAGCCTTGGATTCTTCTCTAACAAAGAACGATTTTCTTTGACTTTTGTCGGCATACGAAACCTTTTTTCTTCCAAAACCGATTTTCCAGGCAACGTTTAAGTCTCTATCAAATTCCTCTTAAACATTTCATACCGTTTTTTGTAAAACTTTTGCCTTGTTGTCATGGTTTTCTGACTCCATCGCGGATTTTCTATAAAAGAGAATGGGTTGAGTCTTCCCGGCGTTAACCTTCACACCTTTCATCAAATTTCGTCCTCTCCAGGCGAGCTATACGGTGCAAATGTATTAATCGCCCATTCGGTTGCGTTCTCCGAAAGTGTCTGATCTTGAGGATTATTTGTCTCGAGGATGGTTGAAAACCCTTTCTTCAAAGAAATCGTTTTGCCGTTCTAAAAGCCCTTTTATTGATTCTCTGTGTATAAAAATGGTTCCAGTCATCCTGCAAGTCAGTTTTGCAAGTCTTTTTAACAGACTTTTGGGTCCCTTGATTTTCTTAATAACTGAGAGGGCAGGATAATTCAAAGTTTAGATTTAAATTGAGGGGGACCGATAAAATTTCGTAAAAACCTAATATAACGCAATCCGCTTTCATTTTTTGGTGATTGTTTTTTTTTGGTGATCGTTTTTAAATAATAGGTGGATAAAAATGTTTTTTTAAGTAAACGCTATATCCGTAATCTAAAATATATGAGTGATATTCAAATTTATATTCCAATCAGTATTATATCTGGACAATTTATCGTTCACAATTTGCTGCCAGACAATAAGAAATCATTTTTTATTAGCAAAACTTATCAAAAGAAATAAGCATTTGTGTGCCGCTTAGAAGTTATTGCTGCTTTTATACATATTTGTATAAATTTCTGTGGCGGCAAATTACATTGCCTCATATTGTGGAGCAGCAAATTTTGAGCGTATAATTGTAAGGCGGCAAATCGTAGAGAGGCAAATTGTGGAGCAGCAAATTGTGGAGCAGCAAATTGTGCAGCGGCAAACTGTGGAAGGAAAATTGAAGGGCGGAAAATAGTGAAGCGGCTAATTATGGAGCGGAAAAGTGTGGTCGGAAAATTGTTCGCAAAGCATTCAGTTTACCAATAACTGTGATAATTTCATAATTATATAGATCTTATCCATTTTGTCATATACCCTTGATACAAAACCAAAGAGTATATTACCATACAAGCGTTTACAACATCCCAGTTTCCAGCCGACAACGTTTGTACACTGGTTTCTTTGTGTTTACGAGCACATTCTATATACCTTTTGATTATTGTTAAACTAAACGAAACCAGGAAACATCGAGATAAACCCTAGTCCAATAAACGAGAGTGTATACTATGTAAATCTAGTTGTGTATGTGTGTTGTACGATGTACTATAAAGGGTGTACGGTGTACTATATACATTTGTTAAATAAACAAAAAGGTAGAAACAATAATAGGAGATAAAGAGAGAGAGAGAGAACCGACGACGATAGAGGTACAGACCTACAGAGTTAATTGGAATGTGCTAACAATACAAACTGTGATTGCTTGATATAGAATGATTGCGATGTTGAGTGGTGAATTGATATGTGATTGATCAAACAAAAGTTCAGTTTGAAAGGGTGGAGTAGATATGATGGAGCACCCGGAAGCTAAAGTAAAACACGTCACCGAAACAATAAATTCTGTGCTGCAGCCTCGGAAACGGGGGACGGGGTAGTTTGATTGTTATAGAAAGCTTGATATTTACGATAACAATAGCGTTCTAATACTCATTGTCAGATATGGTTTTTTTCAGCCGATTGTTAATGTCTAGCTATCAAATTGTAGAATATAGAATATATAGTTAGACAAACTATAGAACAAATACGAAAATGCTCAATAGGCTGACATCTTCCGTTTTATGAGCTATAGAGTCATTTAATGGTAATCCTGTGTTTCACAATGTAGGGCACACCGGACATGACTTACACCACTAACCACTTTTGATGTAAATAGCTTATGTTAACTGCAAAATCGCAATGTTAATAATTAACTTTTTCCGAGAGGTTTTTGGACACGCTGATCCTTTTCAAATCCTACTGCTTTATCTCTGGTACATCCTTACCCATAGTAATGGGACTTTATAATAATACTCATACACACAATCAAATACTATAGAATTACAAATTTTAACGAAATACCATTGTTTTTAATGTCAGTTCCAAATGCGCTCCTCTGGCGCACAGAGATAAATACACATACAATCTAATCGTAAGGCTAAGCTTTTATACTGGTAAAAGTTGAGGTGCTGATCCGTAAACCAGATGACCCACAATATATACTATGTATGTATTTTGTATATTAGTAGAGCAATGCATATGGCAGCACCCCCACATCTCGTCCACAACTTCTACACGCAGTCGGTAACAATAAGTATAATCTATATACAGTCGAACAGCTATTGTTCATTTGGGATATCATACACACAGACACACACACACAGCGACGCGAGAGCACAGAACAAATCTGTATGTACCATATACGTTGCATATACGTAACATATACGTAACATACGTATAACATACATTAAAACCAGCATATATAGAAATGCATTGTGCACTGTGCAGTCATGTGTATATGTATATGTGTGTGTGCGCTCGCAAATGGTGTTAATGCAAGCTTAAAGCTTTCCCAGTGATGTCGTGGCAGCGTCACCCAAAACACCCGCACTTTCTCTCTAATATACCTCACTCTCCACTTCCGCTCTTTCTCTTCATCAACATAGCGTTCGCGCACATTGGAAAACTTTTCTCGTTTCATGTATTACAACAAATCTCTCTCGGGAAATAATTGCAATTTAAAACTATATTGTGTTTGACTTGAAAATAACTTCATTATGAACCAATGTGCAAGTGTGTGCGTTGCGTACTCGCTTGGGGTTGTGCACTCATGCATACGCGTAGGAAAATAATACTCGATCACACACACACACACACAGCACCCACTCCCCAGACAATACGCACTGGAAAAGAAGTACCAGCTCAATTTAGAAGTGAAAGCTTTGGAAAATCTTTTGCGCTAATACCTACAAATTGCAATGTTTAATTAGTACAAAATAAGTAGATCGAAGGATATTTGTTTAAAATGTGGAGCTTTACAAAAGCTCTAATTTATTTCTGTATATTATATACATTTGTAGGTTCATTATAGTAATTATTTGAAATAATTTCAATAAAGTTCACTTTAGAAATTGCTGTGTTTAAAAAAGCACATTCTAAAGAGCTTTGAGCGATCAGAATTAAAAGGAAAATTATTTTCACCAACTCTATTTAAGAACTTATAAATAACCTCGGCTAGAATAAGGTGATTTCGTGTTTCATTATTATTTTTTACGCCAGTCAATTTTCAGCATTGGCAGTTGCTCTAAAACTTAAAAATGTATGAAAAACTTTAGGTCATTTTGGTATGATGTACATTGGCCGAAAAAAAACTAATGACCGAAAAACAAATGAACAAGCAAAGAGAATATGATTGTGGTTGTGTACTGAAAATGTTTTGGGGTCTATTTCATGCCGCCCAATTTCGATTCTGACGATCGTATTCTTACGTTTGATTGGTCTTTTTCTGATGCCATGTTCAGATACTAACGCTAAATATCTGACGCTTATTTATAGAATTTTGTTTCTGACTCTGAATTTGATTATTTTGCGACAAAGCGCAGCTTTAGCGAGTCTCCAGACGATACATTTCACTACCTAAAATATATATTTCGTTATATATTAATTGCCATAAATTTGCTTTCAATTGACCGACCTAAAAAAACAATGTTTATCATATAAATTATGAGAGATAGGAGAAAATTTAATAGAATGCATTGTCTTTGGTAACTAGTCAATGGGACAAGTTTAAGCTCGCTTGGATTACAGGAAGTCGGTTAATTAGGCCTTATTAGAATCCGCGCAAACAAGATCACAGACACGCGAAATTAATAGAGAGAAATAAAGAAAGTTACTTACAATATAAATTTAAATTGAGAAAAAAATTGTAAATAGTAAATTGTATTACAAAATTGTTATAATTTGAAAGTGTGCGTATTGAATTTTCACGTTGGCAACGTGAAACGTGCATATATAAAAGAAAATAAAATTTAATATTTTCCATATATTTCTGCGATACCTATAAGCACATAATGTTTACCGCTAAACCGTTGGCTGTCGTTTTAAACTTAAGTTCCACAGAGTGAAAAAGATTTATGAAGTCATATCTCAAAACTTTTCACACAGCAGCCCCGAACCAACCCCCCTCCCCTACTCAAAACTCAAACACTAGCCTTAAGCGATCAAAACAGTTTTCCGCGTATGATTTATATATGTACAATATGTTGTTGTTGGTATTTTACGGACCAGCGAGTATATATATAAAATATAATATATATATAGGTAAGTACATATGATGTACTCTCTATGTACATATAAAAGCCACTGAGAAAAGAAAACTAATTTTAAAGTTTCTTAATCGGAATCAATTGCTATATATACTATATAGTATATATATAATAAAATTGCGACGTTCACTCCTTTTTATTAAACAAATATTGTATATGCGAAAAATATGGTTGAGCATTTTCCGCCTCTCGCGCTTTGCTTTTTGGATGTGTTTGTCTCGGACGCAGATAACCCGCGTAAAATGGATTTGTTTAAAAACTGATAGCAAGGAAAATTTCAGCCACAAGAAAAAGAATAGTACACAAATATTTTTGCCAAGCTTTTGGCAAGCTTTGCCCCGGTTTAAAGTTAATGCGCTCGCTATAGCTGGAAACTTTTCGAAACTATTCTGGAAAAGGTTCCTGAAAACGACAGAGACGGGCGCTTGGCGCTTGCTTTGGTCTCTAGATAAAGAAAGAAAAAAATACGTCAAGTGCGGCACGGCACGATAAACCCTTTTCTGCGGTTTTAAAGTTTAGTTTAAAAAATAGCGCAAGCATGAGCGGCTCTAATAAGTATGTGTTTAGCGGAAAACTTGAATTATACTAAAGTTTATCCTTGATTTATCCGCTGAAAAAGAGTAACACAGTATCGCTGTATCTCTTAAAATAAATAATGGCTGAAATGGCTGAAATACAGTCAATGATTTACGAGAAAACTGCGGGATTAGTTGATTTCCCAGAACCTATCAATATTCCCCATACTAGTTCGGGAGACCAGCGCTGCTGCGCCTTTGATTCGGCTCTCAAATACCGCCAAAACCGATCAAAAGTAATTCGAATGCACTGCAAAATGGAAATGCTGCCGTAAACGCACTCGTTTAATTTAAATTGCATTCGTTTAATGTAGTATAGTTCAGTCTATATATAGTATGTGGTTAACTGTATTATTTGCATGTGTGAGGGTAGTTTTTTGCGTGCATGTGTGGCTCAATCAACGTGCCCCAGTTAACGTGGAATTCGTTCATGCTGGGCAGCTGGGCAGCTGGGAAAACCTGAAATTCGTTGGTTTCAATTATTATCTTTATTTGCAAATTGAGTAGAAATTGTACGGAGCTGAAAGTATTATTATAGAGCTTGGCAGAGTATGCAATATCGTTGCTGATCCTTTATAATAGCCAATCAAAATGATAGTAGGGAGAGGTTTCAATTCAATTAATTATTTCGCTTCAAAAACTTATTTTCTTACGCAACTAAAATTGAACTGAAGAGAAAAGAATTAAATCCAAGTTTCATGAAAACTAATGGGAACAGCTCAGATGCGCGAACGTTTAAATAAACGAACATTTAAAATTTTAGTAGATTGGTCAAAAGCATAGTTCAGAGGCTACTACAACGTCCTAAGTATAGATTAAATTAAAATAAAATGCTTTGACTCAAGGAATACTAAAAAGAAACAAAAACATAGACATTTTTTTGAAAGAAATGGCATATGTGCTTTAAAATATGAACATAGACTATATTGCTATTAATCACAGTGATGTATGATTGTTTTTAAATAATAATAAAATATTAAAATGTCAATAATTTTGTTTAATTTAATTTTAAAGTTAAGACGATGATGATGACAACAATACCGCCAAATCCGGTCTAGACATAAATCGACATAACAACGATACGACAGATTATGAACGTATAGCAGGTGTTTCATCGGACGGAATCCTCGAGAGCACCAGTCGTCAACTTGGAACTGTTCCATCTATAGACCAAAATCTCGTGGCGGCAAATCATTCTTCAGCTGGAATCCTAGGGAGTTCAAAAATTCAGCCTCGAGTAGGTCTATTGACGGACCGAAACCTCGAGGCAGCTAATCATGAGACTATACCTTGACCATCCACATGCACTATAACCAAATAAGGATCTACGTAAATCAGTCGCATCCAGCAGTTCCATCTAATAATCGAAATTTTGAGGCGGTTACTGTCGATTTCAGAGCAGGTCCTAATTCTGGAAGTCAACCTACAGCAGTTCCATCTATTGAACAAACTTCGAGGCATCTAATGACAAGGCCAGATCGGGTCCTCCTTAGGTTGGAATATTTGAGAGTTTCACTAATCAGCCACGAGCAAGTCCATCCTCTATCCTAGACCTGGAACATCATCCACTAAACCTACGGAAATCCAATCCTCTGAAATAGGTCCACCTACTGCTTAGTTCTGGAATCAGGCAGAGTAGGAACGCGAAGATTCAATGTCCTTCAATGATTTTGAAAGGAAAGGGATTTTGTCGTATCACCAATTTTTACGGACATCTAAGACGAATGGGAAGCGGAGTTTTTAGGCGGAGTAGGAACCAGCAGATGATAATATGGAGACTACGGATGAGTTTGTCAAAACTATATACTCATCTAATGAAAGTGACGATGAAAATTCTCTTGACACAGATAGTAAGATATAATAAGACCCATAAGTTTATCTCCCAAAGCATGCAAGAACCAGAGTGTGAAAGGCCCAAAGTTTGCAATATCCAACGAGTTTAAAGCCCAAAGTGTGTAAGATTCAAGATGTTTGAACGTAATAATAATATACAATATGTCAAACCTGACAGTGTAATTTTTAACGGATAATATCTTCGAGCATATATTCTATTGGCGAATAGCACGTACTGTAGGTGGCGTGTTTTAACCTCGTTTTTAGACGTCAAATCGACGATTTTATATGTATTCTCATACGATTATCCTCGTTTTTTGCTGTCAAAACAAGCTTAAAAAATGACCGCATAGTATCGCCCACTTCGTTGCATTTCGACAATAGAATGCTAACATTAAAAAAAGCGTGCAACCAAAGAAGTTGCCCGACACCAACACATGCATAAAAAAATAAATTGTCAAAGGCTGACAATTATTAAACATTGTTTCCATTAGCATTTCTAATAAAATATTTTTGATTTAAAAAATATAATTATTTATATAAATTTAAAATGCCGAGGAAATGTTTTATTGAAAACTCTTCGTCGAGGCTTAGTGGTAAGGGAACAATAACATTTCACAAGTAAAGCTTTTTACAGTACAAATAGTACGAAACTTATTTGAACACAAATGTTTTTAATAATAAATTGTTAAGATTTCAATCTGATGAATTGCTTGCACAAATGTGGGTGGATGCAATAATTCATAAAAATAAACAAGAAAAGTGTAATTCGTTGTCTTCATTTTGATAAATCAACTGATTACCAAAAAAGGAAGCACAACGTTTTAATTCAAAAAGCTGTCCCATCCATATTTCCAAATTCCGATGAAAAATCTTCGTATGAAATAAAAATATTATATTTTGTATCAAAATATTTTCTATATAATTTATTCTAGATCTGAAATTTTGTTTGAAGCTAAAAAATATCTTTTTGAAGATGGGGAAAATAAACAAGAAAATTATTTATATAATTGGTACTATTTTTACTGTTTTACAAAATAAATACGAGCAGTTTAAATATTGCGGACCTACGATTTTTATTAAATTGACCAACAGAGCGTATGACATTTTGAACAGTCGAAACCTTACAACTCTAAATTTCTTAAGTTCTTTTAAGTTTATGGACGAGTCTACAATTTATTTGACTACATTGCAAGTAAATCAATCTAAAACACGCAAAATACTTGCAACAGTTTGGCTTTAAAATCAGAAAATATTTGTCATAGTGATTTAATTAAAACAAAAAATCGTGGTGGATTAATGCAACCTCAAAAAAAATGTATATGAAGTTTGTAGATTGGTAGAAGAATAATTACGCCTAAGAGACATAAAAGAAAACATTTTTACCAAACAATTAAAATTGCATGTTTTAGGAAAATAGAAGAGATGAAAAACGTTGATAATATGACTGATCATATTAAAACTCAATCTATTTTAGACAACCATAAAGTTCTTCTTATTGCATCTATAATAGATTTATATTGAAAAATAAGAATGCATCATATTGGACTATGCAAAACTGCTGAATTACAAAAATCGTTTTTTAGAAATATAAATTTAAAAATGGTCCATTTTTCTGGACAGTAATATATATTTTCTCGTATTCAATTTTATTATTATTTTTGTTATTGTTATTGTTATTTTTATTTGTTTTTTAATTTGTTTCAATGTACATGTTTTTGAATATATAATTTTTTTTTATTATTACAAGTGAAAAACATAGTAAAACATATAGTTTGTCTATTTTATACAAATAAAATACATTTTATTTTTATTATAGCATCATTTTTTTATTGCAAAATTACGATAATATAATTATTGAAATTAATTATTAAATTTTACTCCTTTTTTATATTTCCAAATTTCATTACAAAATGTAAATAGACCTTTAGGGCAAAACACACACTATGATAAATGAACACTACACGCATTTTTTTCAATGATTTTGTATGAAAATGTTACTGCATTAGCACTCTATAGAATACATGCTTGAAGCACATATTTTGTTTACATTTTGATAAGGTTGTTGTTGTATTAAATTCGTTCTTTTGCAAATGCCGAAGTACACTTTTATTTTTAATTTTATGAAAAATATCTTCCAATTAGTTGGCTATTGGCAAATGTCCAAACTTCGCTCATCTTCTAATTTCCAATGACCTGCCAACGACTACAAACGCTTAAACAACATACAATGGATTGTGTTTACACGATTGGAAGATGTATACCAATTTCATTGGCTGACAACGATCTGCCAATGGTCGGCCAATAACTATCTTCCAACGTTGGCGGACAAAAATTGTCCGTTTACACGGTTGGCCGAAATGAACAGACAATTTTTTGTACAATATTGGCCGATCTTCCAACCGTGTAAACAAAGCTTTAAAAAAAATGATAAAATATACATAAATTAATTATTAAATGTCTTATCAATTGGAAGTTCCAAAAATAATAACTAGGTCACGACAGAAAAAAGGAGTTACACAAATAATGCAATTGTATCACAAATATGTGAGTTTCAAAAAAAAGTTTTGATTATTATAGCGTTTTTCGAGAATTGAATTATACCATTATTATACCATTAGTTGGACAGATGATTTGTCAATTCTTATTTATAATATATTTTTTTTACTAAATATTATTAGATCCTGAAATTTCGATGTTTAAAAAATGCATAAATAAGCTCCATAAAATGCATTAAAAATTGCAAAAATAATAAACTTAGGATAAGTAGTAAAAATATTACCATAAATTTTTTGTACAGAAATGTATATATAATTTTTTTTAAAGTACTTAAATTATACTTCAAATATTTTAAATTATTTTTTAGTAGATTTAAATGTTTTAAATTTAAAGGGGACTTTTTTTTTAAAACAAATGTGCCCAATTATTGTTGATAAAAAAAACATTGTCACCAAAAATAAACTTTTGTTTCCGTAAATAAACTATTGCATTCAAAAAATAATATTGTCACAAAAAAATGTGACTGATTTTATTTCTTGTTTATGCTTTTGTTTTTTGATTTATTTTTGAACAATTTTTATTTTATTTGGGCACGTTAAATTGTTTTCCATTTAATATTATTAAAAGTAAGCATATTTTAAAAATAATAAAAGTATATGTCCAGTATACATAATAGAAAGATATTATATCAACTTTAAACAAATAAAAAATAGAAAAAACAATTAAAATAGGGAAATTAAAAAAAAAGTTTAAATAAGATAATATTGTGAAAATATGCACTAAAATATGCACAAATGCTCTAACCTCAATTTATGCATTTATAATCTTAAAATATGTAAAATAGGCAATAACAAGTTTGTCTCTTTAAGATATATATTAGTACGCTGAAAGGCATGTTTTAAATGTAAACAGACAAATATGTTTTTATACATTTTTATCCAGGCTCTACATATTATAATTGAACTAATATAAACAATAAACCGGCTTTACTATTTCATTTATTATTTGATAATATCAAATATTCTTAAAAACTCAAATCTAGTTTTTCCACCTGTTATTTATGAATATGAAATACTTTGGAATATCATAAATTATCGGAATTTAATATTGAAATAGTTACATTTTAAATAAGCAATAAACAACTAAATTCTTCATATTTTTTCATTTTGCAAATATTCAATACATTTTATTTATTAGTATCAATATATTATATATTTTTTTTATTTTTATTTTTTTTTTGACCTAAAGTTTAATTAAAAAGCACATAGGTAGCATATTTCTAATATTATGCAAAATATTCAGATGTAATATTTCTAAAAAAAACAATCTTTTTATACAGTATACATATTTTATGTAAGAATATTGGCATTGTGAAGACGTACTTTCACTATACACAACACAGCCAGAAAGAGCAGACACTCTCTGTGAACATGCGAGTACGCAGGCTTCCGCTGTTTTGTTTATTGTCGGCGCGTATATAGTTGTTTGGGGTTGATACTATTTATGTACCCGCAATTTAACAAAACCCTCGGCAAATATACAGATCCACACACGCACACATATAAACAGAGTAAATACATATACATTTGCATTCACATTCACAGCTATACGAAATAAGCTTGCGAAACGGAGCAGATTGCGCTATACACATTAACAAACAGACTCAGGCTGCCTGTGCTTCTCTCTCTTTCTGTTCTCTGGTTCTCTCGCTGTGAACCCCCGCAGCCGGCAAGCAATGCGTTTTGTAATAATTTTCTTTAAACACAATTTTCTCTGTTTCTTATCAGAAAAACCACATCGAAACATAAGAGTACCCCATATATATGCAAATGTCGGGCATCGTCGTCGTCGTCGTTGGCGGCCGGGCAAGAGCAGCCCGAGCATAATAAAAGCTCGGCCCCATTTGCTCAGCGTGCCTCAGTTTAGGTAATGTGGTGTGTCATTTTGAGTTTAAACGACTTTATATTGTTATTGTTATATTCGCGTTGGCGTCTTTGTTTGGCGCTGTGTGGCTACGTGGCACACACACACATATATATATAAAGCTCATTGTACAGATACAGAAAACACTATGGCTATACGCGTCCCTTGCGGCGGTTTATCTATGCGTTTCCAGGGCACAAAGCACGCGATGCGACGGCGACGGTGGCGACGGCGGCATTATTACGCTGGAACATTTTCCTTTCGGGTGTGTTGTATAATATACAAATACATATATAGTCTTATTATAGTGGCATACAATATATACTAACATAAATATATGTATTTGACCCAGAACATTTGGGTTGCCCTTTTTAGAGCGAGGCGCACGCGGGGCTCGTTAAATACAAATGTTAACAGTTATTGGTGCGTGATTTACGAGATTGTGAGATGTGTTTGCTGCGGATGGTTTATTTTCGAGCATTGTTGGGCATCCCTGCGGTCGGTGCCTGTCCATTAGTCGGACGATTGAACATATATTATCTTAGTCACACTGATGTTCCAGCCACTATACGAGAATAGTTTTGTATATGTTATTTCCAGATCGCGAACAAGCTCACTTCAAAACTGTTGTTTAGTGGTTTTTGAATAAATTACCGTTATAACCGATTTTAAATGAAAAGGTGCAAAACATGTGGAAAATGTTCTCACAGATATTTAATTTTCGAAACTCTGCAAATATATTATATTTTTACACTATACTTTTGGGTAATCGCACAATTTCCAGTTTCAGATTAAAAAAACAATTTTGTAATACAGTATTTCGTAGCTAAGCTTTTTTGAGGTCGTTAAACGATATCTGATAAGGAGAATTTTATATAAACTAAAAAAAAAAAATTGTAAAACGTTTATAGTGTACTGAGTTGAAAACGAATATATTTTTTTGTAAATAATTGAATAGAATCTTTAAATGAAAAGCGCTATATTATAATCATTTGAAAAAAACAATATAATGATATAAAAAATGTTTACATTTTAATTTTATATTAGTGGCGTTTTATGTATGCTCGAGATTATATAAATATTAGCAGAGCAACGCATTTTTTATAAAACGATAATTTTACTACTTATTACGATCAAGTTTTTTTATCAATAAGTTGGCCGCATTGTAAACTTCTGACATAAACTTCAAGACGCGTGACATTTATAAGTTTTTAGTTTGGTTGTGGTTTATGATTCCGCAAAAACTATCAAATCCCACAGAGTACCAAAAAAATGGAAGCTATCAAACAAGAGGTTAGCTATAATATCTCGTAATAAACTACATAAAATTTGTAATATATTTTTTCTATTCGTTTTTTTAGAGATCGTTGATGATTTATTTAACTTTTCAGAATCGGAAAACGGCCTGCTTAATGACGATTCTTCAGAGTTATCCTCACTATCCTCAACATATGGATATATAAGATTTTAATGATAGCGATAACAAGAAGAATGGCATTCATGCGTGCGTTATTAATTTTATGGATACGGTTCGTCAATATAATGACCCAGATTTTAAATAACACTTTCGTTTGTCAAGAGATACAATATTGTTTCTTGTCGAAAAATACAAGCCTTACGTGATGTTGCCTAGTTCCAGTGGACAGGAACATAGCACAAGGATTGGAGCTGAAACAGAAATACATCTGTATGTGTGTTACATAAGCAACACTCTAACATTTAGGCAGACTGCAAACCTTTTTGGTGTTTGCAAATCTACTGCATGGGTGGTAGTGAGAAGAGTGTCTAAGTGGTTAACCACAAAACCACCACAAAAAAGTTACAATTAAAAAAACAAATTCCTGGAATTATTGGAGCAATAGACGGGTCGCATATAAAAATTAAGGCTCCAAGTGAAAATAAAATCGATTTTTTTAATAGAAAACATTATTAAAGCATCCACATTCCAGCTGTTGTGAATGTAGACAAAATGTTTACAGATTTGTAAATCGGTGAACCAGGATCACTTCACGATGCTCGAGTTTAAAGAAGGTCTGGCATATATGCTATAGCTCTGGAAAATATAAATGAAATGTTTCCTAAAAATACATTTATTATCGGAAATTTTGCATATGGTCTGTCAAATTGGTTGATTCCTCCATACAAGAACTACGGAAATCTGACGCCAATGTTTTTTTAGAATGTTTTTGGTTTATTGAAGAATAGGTTTAGACATGTTTTATACTTTACTGAACACTTTGCATAATATTTGTATTTTATATGATGACATGGTTGATATTGATTGGTTTGAAGACAATATGGATGATGATGATGATGATTATTTTACATGCGAGCAACGTTGTTGTTGTAATACATGTATTTTTGCTCCTCGTTATATGCATTTAAATTTTTTTTGTTTTTAAGAAATCATAAATTATTTATTACATTCTCGAGAATGTTAGAGAATTCAAATCAAAATTATTGGTAGTAATTTTGGTCAATCTATTGCCTCAAAAAACAACCCTTTTTTCTATCTTGATGCGTGCGTGCAAGCGTAAATTTGGCACCTACACCTCTTTTTGAATATCTTTTTACCAAGAAAGGTTGATTGACCATTAATTATTGGTGTTCAAAAAGTAGTCAATCGAAAAACGCTTTTCGAATTGGGGAAAATGTTGGCGCCCGAAATTATTTTTGGAATAACTTTTAAACGGGTTGTAGTCAATCGGTGGCGGTCATTTCTGGTCAATAAGTTGTAAATAGAATGCTTCAAAAAATACTGTTTCTATCTGGGGGTGGTGCAAACGAAAATTTGACATCTAGACCTTTTTTTCAAAATAACTTGTTTAAAAATACTTCGTGCAAATGAAAAACAGGTATTCTCGAAATTCCCGAAATTCTCATAAAGATTTTTTTGGAGACTCGGGAAATTTTTTTTTGTCGGGATAAGGTTTTCTCGAGAATATTTTCTACTTACTGCTGCATTTGTTTTGGACCATTTTTATTGTACAGAAGAATGAAATGTAAAATGAAGAACTTTTTTTGTTAAATTACATGCTAATATTTTATTAACCTATATTTATATTTTTTCTAAATTTCTAAATGTTCCTTCTTAGAATTTCAAACCCGTGCCATATCCAACCGCAAGCGTTCTTTTTTCCGCTGACCTACACAGTATACTACCGCAAAGAGCGATTATAAAAAACGAAATACAGAGAGGAGAACATGATAATATATATTTTTTGTTCAAAATCAAAATAACGTACATAAACGTTTGGACTATTTTGAATATCACCTGATATGAAAATATTCCTCTTCCTCTTTTGGATGCTAATACATATCGTGAAAAAAGGTCAAATCCGACACTGCTTTTTTTTAAATCTATTCATAAAATCACTGGCGGATCCAAGAAAAAAAAAATATTTTAATTTAATAAGGAATAATTAAAATTAGAGGGAAATAAGAAAGGATATTCCAAAAATTTTCAATATGTTTAAAGCTAAAGGTAAATAAAAATATTCAGCTAGAATTGGAATAAGGGCAGAATATGGGTAATGAATAAAAATCTTTCAATGAAGAGTTTATTTAGATTCTTTTATAACATACTACTACATTTTTTCGTACTTTAAATTCGGTTTTAGCAAAATTCAGTTTATTTAAATTACGTTTTTGTACAAAATCATTTTTTATACAGAAATTTGATTTTATTCAGAAACAATATTTTTTATTTCTAATTTTTAAGGATTTTAAATAATTTTTTATCAAAACTTAGTTTTACAAAATTGTGTTTTTTTTTTAAATTATGGTTTATAAAATTCAAAAATATGCTTACAGAAACCAAAAAAAAAAAAAAAAAATTTGTAAGCCAGAATTTAAAAAAACGCAGAATTTTGTAAAACAGAAATTAAAAAAACAGAAGATTGTAAAATAGAGTTTTGTTAAAAAATAATTCACAATACCTAAAATTATTAGTAAAATACCATCGTGACGATATGTTCCCCCAGTACATTTTTTGGATCCGCCTATGCAAAGAATGCATGAATTTGTTTTGACATATAAATATCGCTACAAATATTTAGATTTTTTCTTATTTTTGGTTAAAAAAAATATATATATATATAAAATTTAAATTACTATTTATGTGACTATTTTAATTTTTTATTGACTAATAAAAATTACTATTGAAAATAATAGGTTTTAATTTGAATATCTGGGTCCTATTTATAAGACTACTGAATTGTATTTAAAAAGACATACAATTTAGCTAACACCATAAAAATCAATATTGTACACCAAATATATAAAAATCTAACACTAATAAAACGTTCACTATCTATCTATCTTGTGAAACTAGACCTAGTGTAAAAAATAAATTGGAAA
>JAAAKO020005831.1:0-19859 GCA_010015015.2 Bolitophila cinerea | reverse complement strand
ACTTGCTATGTTTTAAGCTTCGTGATTACTTTAAGTTTTCTGTGTCTGCAGTGAAGTTGCTTCGTTCTTATCTGTCTGGTCGCTCACAAATGGTTTGTATTGATGATCTTTGTTCATCTTACGTGGATCTCGTGCGCGGAGTTCCACAGGGTTCAATTCTTGGCCCTCTTCTTTTTTCTTTATTTATTAATGATCTCCCTAGTACTTGTGTGCATGGCGATTGCAGCATGTTCGCTGATGATGTTCAACTTAGGTTTAGTGGTCCTCTAAATAGTGGTCCTGATATTGTTTACATTGTTAACATTGAACTTGACAGGATAAAACGATGGTCTGAGGACAATGGTCTCAGATTGAATCCGCATAAAACGCAAGCTATTTTTATATCTAAAACTGCCTTTGATCATACCAGTTGGCCTGTTATTATGTTGGGTGACATTCCAGTAATTCCGACGAATAAAATTAAAAATCTTGGAATACTTTTTAATAGAACCCTAACTTGGTCCGATCACGTCAATTCCATTTGTGGAAGGATCTATGGCGGGCTTCGGCGACTCTGGAAGCTCTCTAATATTATTCCTGAGGGACTACGTTTACGACTGGTTAAGGCTCTTTTGATACCACTTTTTACCTATGGCGACATTGCGTTGACATCTATGACATGTGAGTCAAAACGTAAGCTTTCAGTTGCCTTTAATTCTTGTCTTCGATTTGTGTTTAGGTTAAAAAGATACGATCATATATCCATGCACTCCGATCTAATTTTTGGATGTTCGCTTATGAAGTACTATGATTATAGAGTATGTTTGGCAATGTACAAAATTATCACTACTAAACAACCGGATTACCTTTTTAGAAAATTAAAATTCTCTCTTTCGCGCAGAACTATGAATCTAGTCCCTTCTTTAAGACCAAATGTCTCTATGAACTATGCTTTTTTCATCCGTGGTATTTCGTTATGGAATTCACTTCCTATACTGATGAAGAGAATGGGTAATGTAAACCGTTTCAAAAAGGCTTGCCTCCGTCACTTTTGCAATCTGTAAAAGCTTTAATTACGGTAATAATGGCATAAAATTCAACACTTAATCAATGTCCGTTTACAAATCTAAGGGAAAGGGAAGGGAGAAAAAGTTTTTCTTTTTATGTTTTTCTTCTATTTTATTTTCTTCTTTTAATTACTATACATGTTGTTCATGCGATCAATGATTATTGGGGATAGTTGTATTCCTTTTACGGTTGCATGGTTTCATATTAACTACTAACTTTAAGGCTCAGTGCTCTATTGATTGGTCTATTATAGTGTTGCGATCCGTGCCTATGCTGTTTACCTATATTCCAATATCTATATTCCAATATCTTAATTGCGGGCTGTAATGGATCAATTGCTCTGAGCTTATGAAGATAGACCTTTCTTTTGCGTTTGTGACCAAATTGTTGGCATAACTATAACTTGTAACGATTAATAATAACAATATTCAGATCCAATATTGGGCTTCGTCGCATAACTCTTAAATCTTAAATGCTAACTTTACGCTCCAATAATGTATTAGTTCGTCTATTGCAGCATTGTAATCTGTGCCTATGCTGTTTTATCTATATTTCTATACTTTAATTGCAAGCTGTAGTAGACTTATTGTATTTTATGGAGATTGACCCGTGCTTTTCTTGTCTAATTATAATGCTCATGTCTTATATCTAAGCCTAATATTGTTTTTGTTTTTGTTTATTCTAGTATACCTAATTTTAAATTCTAATTCTAATTCTGTTCTGTACTTCTTGGTCTATTGCAGTGTTGCATTATGTGCCTATGCTTTACTTAAATGTATATACCCTACTTGCTTATGTGCGCTACAATGTAGTATTTTAATTATACCTAGTATCAGTTTCAAAAAATCAATGTTTAATTGTAATTACTGTTTATTTTAAAACCATGTAATGTTATCATATTTAACCCTAAAAAGGATGTTAATATAATTTAGTTTTTTCTGCTTCTTCTAATTTGTTTGTAACATAAATAAATAAATAAATAAATAAAAAAATATTTTGGTTTTTTATTTTGTAAGTTTAAATAGAAAAATCAGTATATATTAAAGGTTATCAATCAAATTAACGCCAAAAATTTAGTTTTTAAATTTATCGATGTGATAAAATTTACGTTTATAAACACAAATCTAAAACATTATTTAAAAGCTAGCTGCAAAATTCATTCCGACCTGCAGCATTTTTTAGAGGCAATAATATCACCATAGCAGAAATACGACATTATTACTCAATTGAGAGTGCGCAATGGCCATAGGTTTCTTAGTGCACCATAAACTTTAGCAAAAACCTTGTTACAGTAATCAATCCAATTAAAAGACGAATCAAAAAATATTCCAAGGTAAGTAACAATGTCGCTGTAGGATATAATTGAATTATTTAAATTAGGTGAATCAAAAAAAAGGCGATTAATTTTTTAAATTAACTATGGTAGTTTGTGTTTTGCCCGCAATTAAGTTGATACACTTTTGAATAGACTTTATAGAAATATTGGACAAGTAATAGTTTCCCCGTGATATGCTATCATTATTCATGTTTTGATATTCTAAATATATTTGCGTATCATCAGTTAGTATATATGGTAAATCATTAATAAACATAGAGAAATGTAAAGGTCCAAGAACAGAGCCCTGAGGATTTTCTCTATGAGTAAGTCGAGGACAATAAGTACAGTTTGCAATAGAAACAAATAGACTTTAGCTTTTTCCAAGTAATTAATTATTTGGAAATGTAGACAGTAAAAAAGGTGACATAGTATTTTGCTGATTTGAGGTAAATATACAAATATACAAAGAAAATCAAGTGGAATTTGATCAAGGCCTATCGCGTGAGAGTTTATTTGAGAGAAGATAATAATAACATCCCGAAGACTAACCGTGCAAAAGGCAAATTGTGAAAAATGGGAATGCGGATCAATGTTATTATAAGAAAGAGTCACGTAATTGGAAGTAACCAAGAATAAATTATATTCATCAGCAGTAAAAAAGAAGAAGTTAGAATGAAGTTGAGTATAATTGTTGATTAATAATTGACTTTTTCATTTTTGATTGTGAATCTTTATTTCTAAAATTTTTAAAGTTCATTATATTTGCATTCGATTTAAAACGCTTTCAATAGTAATTCGCCCATATCACGTTTAGGAAGATCAATTGATGTAATAAACCATTGAACAATAGGTTGGTTCTTAATTAAAATAAGTGGAGAATCTTTATTAAGCAGTGAAAGGATTGTTTTTGAAATGTAATTTGTTATTATGTTAACATCATTAGATTTAAAAACTAGAAACCAGTCGATTTCACTGACATCTGTAAGCAATTTAACTGGATCTATTCATGAAAAGTCGGAATTTTAGACAATTGATCATTGGTGTCAAGCAAATTTATATATTAAAATGACATGAAAATATAATCATTTTTAGAAATAGCGGGAATGGTAATTTGACTGCAGTGCTGAAAAGAAGAAGCCTATTAGTAATAAATAGATTAAAAGAGTAGTCAAGGTTTAGATGAAATGTGTAGGTTCATTACTACTTATTTACAAGTCAAATCTTTAAAATAATTGTCGAAATAGTAACTTTAGGGAATAGGATGTTGTGATTTCAATCACCAGTTAGTATTATCTGATTATAATTTGGAGTACAATTTGTACACTTATTAAGAAGATGGACAATATTAGCCAATTTTAATACAAGATAAGATACAAATAAAAACAAATAACTCACACAGACAGAACGAAAGCCATACGAAAAATAATATAGATCAGTTTAATTAAATGATAATAGTAATAATCGAACGCAGATACATTCATCAATTCACATAAACTTTCATCTTTCGTGATCATCGAAGTTAAGACTCCACTCTTCTTTAGTTCATTGGCCATTAAAACGCAGTGTAAAATGTTCACTTATATAAATGCCATAGTTATACAAGAAACCAATATCTTGTGCCATCACATTTTTCTTCGCGAAGTAAAGCTTATGACGATCGCACTGCATAGCAAACTTAATTATAATGGGTGCGGGCGGCTTTCTGGCTGATGAGTTCACACTATAACTCCGCAGTAATCGAATTTTGGTTGGGAGCTCAGAGACTTTACGTTCTTAGCGATATAGGCAAAACTCAGCTTTGGAGAATGTCGATCACATAAATAGAATTCAACGCACTAGGAATTCTCGACGCCGATCTTGGTTATAGTCGTCAAGATTATCAAGCCCAGTTTTAAACTGCCACCACTTTATTTTAATATTGGTGTGACCGAAAGAACGTATGTGTACACTTGGTAGTTGCACATTTTTATATAATTTTTTAGTAAACAATTTTTTTTTGTTGGTACATTTTCAATTATCTGGTGGACAATATTAAATTATATGGAGTAAGCTTATTTTAATCTTTCTTTAATATAATTTTCTAAGTACAAAACACTTCATATACAGTGTCCATTTAAAGATGCCGTTAAGATGCTATTCTCTCACTCATATGTGATGGCAATTAAATATATACAGAAGGGGGGGAATACGTTGGCCAACCACTGAGATACAGGATGTTTTGGAAAATGTGGTACTTTTTAAAAATCATTTATTTCTTCAAAATCTCCTTTTTCAAAATCTCCCTTTTCAAAATCTCGGATTATAAATTCCCGTATTTCTAAATCCAGTATTTTCACAATACCGTATTTTTTTATAAATTCCTTATATTAAATTCTTATATATTGTTTTTTTTTTGTTAATTAAATATTTTTTATTTAATTTTTGTTTTTTTTTAGATTTTTTTCAGGTATTTGCTTTATATTTTAATACGGGATTTGGACAAACGACATTTTGAATTACAGTTTCTTTTATTCACGGGAATTTTAAAATACAGAATTTTGGAAAACGAGATCTTCAATACGGGATTTAAAAATATAGGATTTTGAAAAAAAAACATTTCAAATGTCCAGTTTCATGGCCGTAGCCAGGATTTTGTTTCTGATTTCAGTATAACCTATACAGAATTATACGAAACAAACAAACAAAGTTTTATATACACACGGAAAATGAAAGAAAAAGTGGTCGTGAATTATTATTAATTAATCCAAATAAAAATGCTGTCCAACTTTTAGTATAAAACAAAATCATATTAATTTTTTGCACAAAATATTGTCAAAATGTTGAATTGAATGTAAAATTGAATAAAAAATCTTACAAAATAATAAAAAAGGCATTTTTTAAGTTTAGCCAAAATTATATAAAAATCAATAGATTTTAAAAATCTAAATATTCTTAACTTCAGAATCATTGGTCATCACAATTGTTTTCAAAGTAATTGAAGGATTATTAATTTCAACTAATAAATATAAAAACAGCATAGAAGGCAATGCAATACGTAGTAATACAATTGCAGATAAAGGTCAGCCGTATAGTGACCAATGAAAGGAAATGTTTGCGAACAGCTTTCTTTGATTTTTTTCGTGTCCTGTCAGCTTCGGTGGAACACTAAGTTTCTCCATCCATCCACTGCTTTACGGTTGTTTTTAAAACGTCAATATAATTGATCTTTAAGAGATTGATCTTTGATCCGTTTAGCTTAGAGTTGCCATCTTCTGAGTATAAAAGAGATGTAGAGTCCAAGGTTGCGCGAACTTATTCAGAGACCTTGTCTCCACATATCTCTCGGCAGGTTTCTCATTTTCTTGCCACCATCATTCTGGATTTTTGTACTATTTTTTTTTTCTACAAATTTCGGTGCTCCTTTGTAGTCTGATTGCTGATGTGACCGTTCAGCGAAAAAGATTTTCTTAACATCGGATACGTTGAACCTTTTGGCAAAAGGTAGGTACCTACATAAACTAAATTTTTCAAAAACCATATGCATTCGATGAGCGAGTGTCAAAAAAAAAATTGTGACGAGAAACGAATTAATTTAGATGGACCTGATTGATATCAATCAATACTATTGACATAACATCGCGAGAAATAAAGAAGTTTGCTAGAGCAGTCAGGGGAGCATTTATATTTTAGGGTAAGTTTCGAAAAACTTGTCGATGTTTTAAAACTAAATTTTGCTCCAAAAAGGAACAAGAGAGCGGAGAGATTTAAATTTAACAATGCAGTGCAAATACAAGGAGAATCTATCTCGGAATTTATTGTGCATATCTGTCACATCTGTATCAAACGTGTAAATTTGGTGAATTTGATGTGGATGTTTTGCAAAAATATATATCTCCGGATCTAACGGTCGGATACACATTTATTTATTATCTTATATCATCAATCAGAAATAGAAGTAAATTATTAAATTATTTTTGATTTAAAAAAATGTCCGGCAATTGTTATGAAAATGTAATAATTGTGGCCGTATAGGCGATACTTTCATGTTTTGTCGATCATCAAAATCATCCATTGTCCTGCTAGAAAAGATTAATATGATATATGAAAACAATTCAAGCAAAGTAACCACAATACCAGCAAGAGTGGAGTCATCAGACATTGTATCGAATTATGAGGAAGAATTTTCATCGGCTTACTCAACTATAAATTCAGTCACATCTGGAGGAAATGAAGCTGTTAGCCGAACGGTAAGTCGAACGGTCGTAGGAGATTCATTGTTGGATATGGAAGATGATTCGGGAGCTTGTGCTTCAATTATGTCCAAGTAAGAGTGAAATACTTAATACATTGGGTCATATACAGGTCGAAGTCAAGTTTGGAGGAGTCATATACATACTTTCAATTATTGTCATTGATGCAAATGGTTTTTTTAAGGCATTATTGGGCCGACATTGGTTGGATATTTTAACGCTATCTTGGCGTAGTCAGTTTTGTATGCATACAACCAATATTATTGAATAAATTAAAACAAATTTCCAAAATAATAAAAAATAATGAGCCTATTTCTGATTTTGAAGCAGATCAAATTTTAAAAGAAAACATTATACCTATATTTCATGCTCCTTACAATGTTCCATATAAATAACGAGAACAAGTCGAAAAAGAAATATTAAGTCAAGTATTAAATTTATTATTAAAACCAATTACATTTTCACGATGGGCTACACCTGTGGTGATAGTACCAAAATAAGTTGGAAGTATACGAATTTATATGGATTGTGGAGTAAATTAAACAAATGAATTGAAACAGAACATTATCCAATTCAAAAAATTGAAGACATGTTTTCAAAACTATCTAATTGTCAATATTTTGGTAAAATAGATTAAAAGGGTTCTTATTTACAGGTAATGGTTAGTCAAGAGTACCAAAAATATTTAACTATTAATACATTTAAATGTTTATTTCAATATACTGTTTTACCTGTGGGAATAAAAAATGTGCCTTGTATATTTCAAGTAATAATGGACCAAATTTTGTTAAAAATATCTAAAGTATTTTGTTATTTAGATGATAGTAAGTATGGATTCGTTAAAAGATTGACAAACTAAATTATATCAAGTATTAGAGCGTTTAGATAAACATAAAGTCTGAATAATTTTTTTTAAAGGCATTTTAAAAAAAACTGTTGAATATCTTATGACCAAGATATTCAACAGTTTTTTTTTTGTCTCCGAAAAAAGATTAAGTCTATATCCTGAAAAATTCAAAGCTGTAGTTCATGCTAAAAATACAAAAAAAATCAAAATACGTCAACTAACTACAAGCATATTTAGGTATATTAAATTATTATGGTAAGTTTACACATAATTAGTCAATTGAATTAAAGAATTAGACAATCTATTGAATAAAAATGTAAGATTCGTATGGTTACAAAAATGTGATCAAATTTTTGAAAGAAGCAAATATTTGTTACTTAACAATAATTTATTGAAATTGATCCAAAAAACCTTTTATTGTGGCAACAGTTGCGAGTCCATATGGAGTTGGAGAACTATATTGTCGCATTTAGTTGATGGTATAGAAAAAACAGTTTTCTTTGTTTCATGTACATTAACTCCTGCGGAACGTAATTATTTACGACTTCACAAAGAAGCATTAGCTATAATTTTTCAATAAAAAAATCAAATACGTTGGTCACGGCGTAGTGATGAGTATCATCCTGGGCTAAGAGTCGTACCAAAATACAGTTCAGATGATTTTCATCTTAATCCAAGTCCATATTGACTCCCGATTCATTGAAATGAAGCAGGAGCTCCCCCTTCTGGGTTCTTCTTATTTGAATCACGCTTTCTCCTAACTTTGCTAGAATTAAGTCAGTCTTGACACTTCGCAAAATATCTACGTATTAGGACTGCTGTCCTTCTGGTGTTTTTTGGGTAGATTTAGTTTTTTACACTTATTACTCCGCATATAATCCATATAATCGCTTAACATTGTCACTTGTGATGCATAGGTTCAATATGTCTGTCGGTGTTGAAATTACGGGTGACATATTCAACTTTCTTACTAAAAGTAGACAATTTTACTCCCACGTTTTTTAAGATACAACACATTTCGTGATCCGAGGAATATGCAGCTTCTAC
The DNA here is from genome assembly GCA_010015015.2 of Bolitophila cinerea. Lineage (NCBI taxonomy): Eukaryota > Metazoa > Arthropoda > Insecta > Diptera > Mycetophilidae > Bolitophila > Bolitophila cinerea. Next base: position 11,371 of record JAAAKO020005831.1, on the reverse strand, counting down.
TTGTAGGTGATGGAATTTGATGTCTTGCTATTTTGAAGCCGTTCGGAACTACATCATTGACGAACATGAAAACATCTGACCTCCAGCCAGAAGGTAAATGAATCGAAGAGGCAGTTCTCCATATTGATGTACAGTTGTAATTGGGCTTCTTCGATTTGATTAGAGGCGGTTTTATAGACTTGTTCAAGATGTCTTGGTAGATACTTTCCCGTTGACCGGTTGGAATACAAACAGTCACGAATATAGAGAGCTCGACACTTGTAATCTTTAGCGATAAGACCGATTACTCCCTTTTTGGACATTAACGATAGCTGATCCCTTTGAACCCGATACAGACAGCCACGCCAAATGTTTTTTTTTTAGTGTATATGCAAAGTTTTTGTACACAGTATTGGCTTAAATCATTTCGCTGAAGCTGGTTTGAACCTCAATACCCAATATAGTTATCTGATCTTTTCTGGAATCTGCAAAAAACCTAGCACATATCCATTTATTGTGATGTATCCTGAATTCTGCTTATTTATTTGAGATCCGGAATTTTCAATAAAATCCTCTAGTGTATTCATAATTTTGTAAAACTTTAAATCTTTAAGTAGCACCAGTAACATAACATTGGCGTAAGCATAAGCATGTACTCTTATTGAAGTCTACGAGGACTGTCCTCTAATAGAGCTTTTAGTCCCATAATAAATGGCTTAATATAAATAATTAAAAGCTGCATACTTAAGGGACATCCTCGTCTTACCGATCGTCTTAGTTTAAATGCTCGAGATATGTAACCATTTATCTATATTTTAAACGTTGCATTTTTGAACAAACTTTCAATGCATGTTATAACAGGATGTGTAAAACCCATCTTTGCCATCTTCAACCATAACTTCTCATAATTGGCCACATCGAAGCATTTTTCGAAGTCCAAGCTGAGAAGACCTATTTTTAAATGAGAGTTAGGTCCGTAAAGAATTGGATACAAAAATCATAGGAAAGACCATCTGAACAAGGCGATTTATTTTTATGTACATTTTCTCACCTTGGACAGAGGAATGTATCTTAATTTGAAGGTTAAGCCTAGCTTCTATGTCTCGAATTTTGGCATTGATAATTTGTACTTGAGAATGGACATCGCTATTTTGAGTCTCTTGTTGACATAGACTGTTTAGGAGCTTGTAGAAACAAATTTGTTTGTGCAGAAAAATATAATAAAGCTATTGTGCAAGCCTCACTAGTAAAAAAAAGTCCACCATTCCATAACTGATCTTTCATGTGCGGCAAAACTCCGAGTTCTTTTAATGATATTGCTAAATCTGGAGGTCTCTTCGTTTTTTGGCATATTGGGATAGATTTTTCAATAGGACTTAACATATGCACGCGAAGATTCTAGTGAATCAAACATGATTTTCATCACAATGGCGTGGTGATCTGAGAAGGCTATTGTGTCAATTTAAAGCATATTTGAGATGAAGTTTTCGGAGGAGGAGTAGATACGGTCGGGTCGAGATGAAGTATTGGCTCGTATATGTACAGACCAAATATCTTTTAGTAACATGAGTTCCACAAGATTTGAAAGACCTTGACAATATGATGTCGATGTTTTGCTTATATCAGCCGCATTTAAAACGCAGTTAAAATCTCCAAGCAAAACATGGACTTCGACAGGTGTAACGCAATTTAATTTTCAAAAAGGATTCTTCTTGCGGCTGCATTTTGGTATCCAGAGTGGGCAAAAACGAATATATAGTTTTATTGATAATATCCTAAGAGCTACTCTTGACATCTGATTCAAGTAAAATTGGATCCACCACCAGTTATGACCTTACAATAATTAGCAGTTCCTTTTTGGTTATAGCCGGGATTTGAAATTAAAGCCAATATTGTGAAATTCAATGTTTACTACCTGTAAGAACAAAATGTCAATGTCTTGAAATCGTAGAAACTCCTTCAAAAGTCACTGTTTTATTCGATTTATTAGCGAGTTTATATTAAAAATTTGATGATGTATGTATTTTGATGAGACATTTATGTAACTTTTGGTTTATGGACTCTTTTATTCGGAACCGCTCCGGGGGATGCTGTTGTATCTGATTCGGAGGAGTGGTAGCTGGTACACTTTAAAGAGTTCTTCTGTTTCTTTTATTTTTAGATTTGATTTCTATCTGCCAGACCAGTATCGCTTTTACAAGTTTCGTATTTATTCACATCGATAGGGTCCTTTGAAATCCGGTTCATAGCTAATAGGGTCATCTACACACACGCAGACGCTGCACTAGCAGTAGATGTATCTATACTTTTTTACAAATATGCAGTTTTGAGTAAGGCCACTGTTACGCCCGTGGATAGCGCAAATTTTCATGGTTCGTAGGGTTAGTAGGGTTTTTGTCCTGCGACGGGTAAGTACCACACTTAAAAGTCGATTTTCTGGTAAGGTTTCCCATTGTAGTACAGAATGGTAGTTTAAAAATACGACAAACAATGAATACACAATAACCGCATCTTTGTTCTCTTATGTACGTGTGTTCACTTTGAAAGCTTTCACTCGACTGTGACCCCTTGGTTTATGTCAGTACCACTTGGTGTCTTCCCTTTTTTCTCCGTTAAGATTTTCATTCACGGTGACCATTGCGTGCTACTCTCTTTACGCAGCTCTGCTCTGCTCTCTTATCGCACATTTGTGTTGCTACCTCCGTGTAGAAAACCTTAATATTTTCGATGGTATCCCTCATCGGCTGATGGATGGATCTCCTGGTGTCGTCTTTCAGAATGACATCTAGACACATTATCTCCTTCCCTAGTTTTTCGAAGACCGTTTCTTTGAGATTTTCTTTGAGACATCCTTCTTCGGTTTTCTCTAGCACATGCATGTGCAAATCTATCTCCGAAGCGGCTTTCAACGGCAATCTTGCCATTTTCAAGCTCCGATGTAAGGGTGTACCTTCCTCTACTCCAATTGTGTTGGTTAAATTTTCCATATTGTTAGGTCCCAACTCGAATTTGTTTTCAATTTTGGGATGCGTAGTCACTATAGTGGTCTCATGGTTTACTTTGCAAGCAGGGAAACCATGCAAGGCTTGGCACTGATCTTTATGAGTTTCTGTGCTCAGAGCCAGACCAGTGTAAGTCTGGAATGTTCCATCTGAAGCTATACGCTGCCAAAACAATGGCGCCACAACATTCACCACAACCTTAAGAACTGCCAAGGTTTAAGCCTAATAGCCATTTCTACAAGACACCACTATTACGTACTGAGGTACAAGAATACTGCTGGCGTCATCCCAAAACTTTAAATCCATTTAAATATATATGTAGGTTCTCCCCTATACGCTACCCAGGGAGGCGCACGATGAGAGAGATAACCAACTGTAAACTAACTCTTCACGTGCTCATTTATGTCCGAGGGCGATATTTTATTTTTGGCCTATCCACAGGCAAGCCGGTTAAGGCATTTCCCTATACGCCACCCGGAGACATGCTCGATGGGAGATTGAGTTACTCCACACGGACCGTCTTGTCGCTGTGTGTGTAAGTGTGTGTGTTTGTGCGAAACTTTGCTACAAATAACAATTGTTTTTGCCAATCTATTGAACAAAAGCTTAGTTTTCAAATCCGCGGGAAGTGCATAAGTTCAGTTGAACTACCGACCATCATCGGGCAACACATGCATTTTACAATAACATGCCCATTTTTTGTCTATGCTCCATTGCACTACGAGTACCTCGTTTATAGTTCATGTTCACCTCAGTGTTATATGTATATATATACAAACATATGCGCTCATATTATCTCACAAGACGTTAGACATAATTGCTCTCGTAAAATTGAGATATGTTCAAAGTTCCTTTGTGCCGGCATGTTCTTGCTGGCGATAACAATGAAAACAGTTAACACACACACACACACAGACAGAGAGACAAGCTTTATGCATCTGTATATGGTAATTTTGTTTCAGCTGCACACACATACACACACACACATATGTTATACTCAGGGGAGCAGGGGAGCAGAGGAGCAAACTTAACATAACGATAGACTGCGTGAATTCGTGTACATAACATTAATAGGCTGTTTCTTAGTGGGTCATTAAAGAAGGTATAAACCGCATATACTATATATATATTTACATATTTATGCTGTGTAACATACGTGATGTGTGTACTATACCAATTAATCACATGCAGTATTAAACATCACCGCACACGAGTTGGTGAGCTTTAAGCTTCAGTAAAGCATAATGTTTGTCAATATCAGTTCTGTATGTATAGTAAAACTTTGATTTAATATTGTTGTGCGGCAAGCGAAGAATGTTCAACTGAAAACATCGATCCAAAGACTTAAGTGGTAATTTGTAATAAAATCTAGTCTGTTTTTAGATAGTTTTCGAAGGATCTATGTAGGTAAATACATTTCAACGTCGATATTTTGATACAATATACTATATATTTATATATTTAGTATCTGGAAAAGTATATTAAGTCAAATTGATACTGTATAAAACCACAAGTTTGAAAACGCAGCTCTAATTAAAGCAGAAATGGCTTGCGTTTCACACGAGCACTTTAATTATACTCTAGACTAAAGTATTGTGTATATAAGTATATATATATATTGTATATATATATTGTATATACAGTTTACAATAAACCACACACGATCATCTGCAAACACAACAACAACCACAAAACACAGAGAAAAATCTGTACAAATCTCTTCCGTAAATATATCACCTGTGACGGAACACACTTATCAAATAAATACATTTAATTCTGTCTCCTATAATACATGTATTCTATATATATAATATATTGTATGGATATAGCTGCATACATGCGTTTTATTTGTTGTTCTCAAGTGATGCCTAACACACACACACACACATACACACACATACACGACATACTGACTGCGCTCGAGCTCTATAGCCATATTACACTTATAATATGTATTTATTGTGTCCAAGGTATTATTATTATTAATGTGTGCGACTGTGAACACAAACAAAATCGCCTTGACCATATTTGTTTATACACACAAAAACACACACACACACAGAGAGACAAATATATAAATGAAGCTTTTAAAAAAAGCCATATAAAATACATGCTTACATGAAAAATCTAAACACTATCATTGCGGGTCTAATTTTTAAAGTAGACATCCTTATCGCGCTCGGACAATCGCTGCGCTCGAAAGTGTTGGTGATCAGTGATCACCAGTTCAACAACATATATATATATATATATATATAATACATAGTATATAAAATGTGATACCCGATATATTGGAATGTGGGAAAAGAGATCTCTACACGCTGCTGGACCACGACAGCCAACCATAACCAGCCGTTGGACGAGTGTGAATGTGTGTTTGTGACTATGCGTGTATATGCGCACGACCGACACGGTGGTGGTGGCACATAATCTATAAATGTGTACAGGTATATTATTTATATTTATAAAATAAAGTAACATACGCCATTTATATTAATACTTGGAGTGGATTTATATGTAGTATATATATAAAAGCAATGAAATCCGAGAGATTGCTATAGAGGAGTAGGTATGGGTGAATAAGATGGTTGTCTGGTGCGAGGTGCTTATTTGTTATTAATGAGATCATCAGTTATTAATAAAATTGATTCAATATCACAGGCATATAAACACACACAGACTATCGCAGCTCGCGTAATTTAAATATTTCATATATTAATCGAAGCACTTCTGCCGGATGTGCTATCTGAAGAGACTACGCGCTTCTATTTGTGATGTATGTCTTATGTGTTATTCTGTTTGAGATATTCCGATAAAAAGGAGTATTTACTCAATGTAACACTTGTGTGTATTAGAATTTACACGTTTTGCATATATGTCTCTATATATATATAAATATATATGATGTGTACTGTATATATACCTGATCGTGTACCGTTTCAGAGGTAAATCAATCTGCAGCACAGTCGTTGCGTCTTGTCTTCGTCGTCGTCGGTGGTTAGTCTTTCGGTCATGTCGATGTTTTGCGCATTCCGTTTCGGTGATTGAATGGTTTCTAACGACTTGCAAACTAACGATTTCGATGTTGTATAATTAATATTATAGACTGTACAACATGATAACTGTAACTCTGTACACGCGATGTGGACGATGATTGTGTTCCCGATTGGCGTCTGACCTTGCATGATCATCGATTTTGTTGCGAGTGCGTGTGATCGCAATCGTTGACGCTTTCAGGATGTGAAAGTATGAGGTGTATGTGAAAAATGATGGGAGTTGTTGAGTCATATATGGTAAATTTATAAATTTGATTTATTTAATAATTAAATTATTGCCCAAAAATTAAATTAGAGTGTAACGGAGGAAAAGCTATAGTCCATTTTTAAGCGCAGTGACACTATTTCTAAACTAAAATTTAGAAATAATGACGCTACAGAAATTCTAAAATTGGAGATTTTCAACATTTAAAAAATTCTGACGTGACAGAATTTCTTTTTGCCTCTATTAAAATTTAAATTCAGAAATTGTGCCGCGACAGGTTTTCTGAATAGAGTATATATTTTCCATTGTGATTTTTACCGTAAAAATTACCACATTGTGATTTTTACCGTAAAAATGGTCAACTTGTGATTTTTACCGTAAAAATGGTCAACTTGTGAATTTTACCGTAAAAATTGTCACATTGTTATTTTAACCGTAAAAATTGTCACATTATGATTTTTTCCGTAAAAATGGTCACATTATAATTTTTATCGTAAAAATGGTCAAATTATGAGTTTTACCGTAAAAATAGTCACATTGTGATTTTTACCGTAAAAATGGTCATATTGTGATTTTTATTGTAAAAATATTCACATTGTGATTTTTACCGTTAAAATTACCACATTGTGATTTTTACCGTAAAAATGGTCTCATTATGATTTTTCCGTAAAACTGGTCACATTGTGATTTTTACTGTAAAAATGGTCACATTGTGATTTGTACCGTAAATATGGTCACATTGTGATTTTTATCGTAAAAATGGCCATATTGTGATTTTTAATGTAAAAATTGTCATATTGTGATTTTTACCGTAAAAATTGTCACATTGTGATTTTTACCGTAAAAATGGTCACATTGTGCTTTTTACTGTAAAAATGATAACATTATGATTTTAACCGTAAAAATGGTCACATTGTGATTTCGACCGTATAAATTGTCACATTGTAATTTTTACCGTTAAAATGGTCACATTGTGATTTTCACCGTACAATTTGTCACATTGTGATTTTTACCGTTAAAATGGTCACATTGTGATTTGTACCGTAAAAATGGTCACATTATAATTTTTACCGTAAAAATGGTCAAATTATGAGTTTTACCGTAAAAATAGTCACATTGTGATTTTTACCGTAAAAATGACCACATTGTGATTTTTACCGTAAAAATGGTAACATTGTGCTTTTTACTGTAAAAATGATAACATTGTGATTTTAACCGTAAAAATGGTCACATTGTGATTTCTTCCGTATAAATTGTCACATTGTGATTTTTATCGTTACAATGGTCACATTGTAATTTGTACCGTAAATATGGTCACATTGTGATTATTACCGTAAAAATTTAAACATTATGATTTTTACCGTTAAAATGGTCACATTGTGATTTTTACCGTAAAAATGGTAGCATTGTGATTTGTACCGTAAAAATGGTCGCATTGTGACTATAAATATAAATTTAATTTATAAATTCTGGCGCAACACAATTTATAAAAAAAGAAACAGGAAATTATGTTGCGACAGAATTACTGACTTTAAATTAAAATGCAGACAAATAGAAATTCTGTCGCGTCTGAATTTCTGATGATATTTTGACATTTCATATTTTGTATAAAAAAATCTTTAAATTGTGTTTTCATACGTTTTATTGCCTTTGCTTTTGCACATGAAGATATTTTTGGGATCAACAAACTAAACGTTAAATATATTTAATAAATGCTGAGCAGATTTATAACTGAGTAAGCGTTATACAATTACTTCTTATTTGAAATTGTTTACTACTGTTAATATTTGTAAGAAAATTGAATTTTTATTCTCGCATTTCTGAAAGTTGTCTGATTTAAAAAAAACGTTTTTTTGATAAAAAATAATGCAGTCATGGTAAAATAATTATTTTTTTTCCATTTTTTTATAAAATTAAACATACATTCCTAATGTCATACTTTATTAATAATTTGAATTTTGTTAGATAAAAACTAGATTTTATTAAATTAATTTAAAATGTTTGTTTATTAAGGCTCACTAAATTCTTTTTCATGTAAATCGGACTTTTAAATCACCAGCCAACCAATTACGGGGTTTTTACAGAATTTCTGTAAACGTTACTTCATCCCTATTTAAATATGGCCAATATTGTTCGCCAAATAATTACAAATCTAGACAAAATTAGAACGAACGAACAATCGTTTTCAGCCACAGATCTACAGAAAACAAACCAAAAATTATATATTTAGGGTAATTTTATTAAAAATTAATATTTCAGACAAAATAAACAAAATATGCATGTTTTGTTGTTGTTTTTGTTTAAAACACTGTTATGCATTACCCAATCTAGAGATAATATAACTCTTATCTGAAATTTGATCAGTTTTTTTGTACTTACATTAGGTAAAAGATGGTCCAAAAATACAATTACAAATTAAAGTGTTTAAAAACACAAACGATCGGGGTTATTATAATAAATAATTAATATCCATGCAGTTACGTTATATATTTTTTAAAATGCTTTTAAGTAATGCTTTTATTTTGAAGATTTTTTTCAGTTAATTACAATGACAATATGTTATAACTTTATTTAAAATAGTAGTATTAGTAGGGATTTTAGTTAAACGTTTTTTGTCATGTAATTACATAGTAATATTTGATGATTTTTAGTGTAGTATATGTTTTTTATATTAAGTTGTCATAATACAAAAAATACGTAACCGGAATATTGGTCTAAAACCATTTGTCAAAAATCAATTTGTCTTAAACAATTTGTCTAATATAATTTGTCTGGTGGGATTGAGATGAATGTTCGTTTATGGGGTCCTGAGGATGAACCCTTTCTAAAAAAAGTGACTTCCTCACTGAACATTCCAATCAGGCTATTTAGTATATGGCTGGTGGGATTAGGATGAAAGTACGTTTCTGTGGTCATGAGGACAACCATTTCCAAAAATAAAATTATGTGATTTCCCACGGAAATACAAAAATCGGGTTGTTTTTCTGGGAGCGGACCGTAATTTTTAATGTAAAAATCTTAAAATAAGCATAAAAGTTAAAAAAAAATTTAAAAAAAAAACTTAAAAAAAAATCAAGAAAAATACAAAATCTAAAAAAATCTTGAAAAAAAACTTGAATTTTTTGTTTGTTGTTTTTTTTGGCTGAACTTTACTTTAGCGACCCTTATAGAAACATTTTTTTTTGTAGGGGATGTATGAAATGTATCCCCAAACCCGAAACAGAAAAATCCGATAAAGGGTTTAAGGGGGTTTTTAGGTTTAAATCGACCCGTTTTGAATGATTTTGGTGGGAAGGTGCAGTTGAGGAGGGAATTTTTGTAGTACGGCATATTATAGAGAAAGTCTTCACCTTTTTTCAAGCTCTTTAACTTAATTGTACTCCTTCACGTTTCCTAGGAAATTAGATTTAATTTTTTTTAAATATATTATAATAGAAGTATAGTATACAAGTATAGAAAAAAGGTTTTGGTCATAGAGTACTGTTCTACTTTCCAGAATCCGCACTTTTATAGGGTTGTTATTGTAAAGCAAAAACGTGATGCCGTAGACATCTGGGTTCAAACAAACATAACAAAAAAATCGGGTGGTTTTTCTATGTCAGTTTCCTCGCTTCACACGAAAACACAAAAATCGGGTGAGTATGAAGTATAACGACAGCGCTGATTCATTTTAGACATTTTTTTAGACAAATTATTTTAAACAAATTGTTTTATTCCTTTCTAAATTTTTTTTTTAAAAAACAATAAAACTCTGGAAATGACTTATCAATTGCATGATTTACTGTTTAGTTTGTCGTTTTTGGAATTTTACCACCTTCAAAACACTTTCCCATGAAAAAATAAAATGCCAATATTTAGCTATAATCTTTCCTAACCTACCCTTAACCTACCTATTTACCATTGTTTGGGATGACACTAAAGTTAGGGGATTTTCTTTTTATCGCACCAAACAAAATACCATAAAAATATGTATATAGGTATAATGTATATATATTTTACGGAAATAACGTCTGCTTCAAATTATTATGTTTGAAATTTCGTTTGAATCCATAAAATGTACATTAAAATAGACATTAAAACCATATTCATTATGTCCATGCACCTTATGTAAATTTAGAAATAACATAATTCCCATTGGAGATAGTACCAAAATCCCGAATTTCAATATAGCGAAATGTCATAATCAGGACCATAGGAAAATGTTCTGGATGAGGACATTTCACCACGATAGTATTTGACTATTTTTTTAGGGATTTTAAATTCTGTTTTACAAAATTCAGTTTTTTTAAATTCCGGTTTTAAAAATTTTGTTTTTCTAAATTCAGTTATTCCAAATTCTGCGTTTTCAAAATTCTGGATTAAAAAATAACGTTTTTTTTTGTTTCTGTGAACATATCCTTTTTTGCGTATATTTTACGAAAGAATCTAAAAAAACTCCCCATTGCAACTTTTTTCTTTAGAGTTTTAAGATCCCTAATCCAAAAAACCTGAATAATCGCTAATTCCAACAAAACTGAACAACAAAAACGCCTGAATATTTTGAAAAAAAGGCCATTTTCGCTCTTATTCCACTTCATGCTGTTTAATTCTCATTTATCTTAGCTTGATACAAATTGAATATTTCCTGGAATTTATTTTCATTAAAAAGCAAACATTTTTTAATTAATTAAATGTCTATAAAGACAAAGTTTAAATTATTTATGGATCAGACTCGTAATTCAGACCGAGTACAGTCGGCAATTAAATATATTAATAATATACCCATAACATATACGAAGAAATTTAATTATTATATAAAATCTAAAATGTAATACATGGTTTATGTAATATTTCTAATTGATATCATGTTTCCAGAGAGACATGTCCCCATGTCTCCCACCTGGATACGCCAGTGATCAGGACAAAATAAAAATCCGAATTTTAAAATACTGAATATCATAATCCCAAGTTTAAAAAGCCATAATGTTTTCATAATTTTTAGACATCCCGATATAAAATATCCAGAAATTTTATTTTTTATTTTTTGGCTACCGCGTTTAGCTTTACCCAGAACCACGACGAGGACTTAGCGAGATATTAGTTCCGTTTTTTGTTTTTTTTTATATATCTTTTCTTTTGTTTTTTTTTTT
>JAAAKO020005820.1:0-19863 GCA_010015015.2 Bolitophila cinerea | reverse complement strand
TTTACTTTTATTGTATTGTATTATGTTTTTTTAATGGATATGTACTATTACTTTAATAAATGGTCAGTTGGCCTCGGATGTTGACGTCACTTTGATAATAAAAAATAAATATTTTTAAAGGGTGTAGGGCCACCACCCCATAAGGCTGAAAAAACTCTACATTATATACGCCCTGAATCATGCCAAATGCCATAGGATTCGTTGAAAATCGCATTGGGCATCATTAACCAATACTTGCCGGTACATTTTTGCAAAGTCACCAAAACGTTGTTCCAAGGAGATCAATGATGTGATGGCGTTTCGCTTCGAGTTTCCAAGAGGTTGCGACTCAACGTTAAATAGTAGATGCGTACCACGTAACGACCAGTAGAATCACGTGAGTGAGTTGCAGAGATCTTTTCACACTGTGAGTTGCTTGACGTGCTCGATTGACTCAATTTTCCAAAAGGTTCGCAAGGTGCGGTCCAAGTAAATGTATGAGTTCAGCGTGATGCAAAAATTTGGTTGGTTCTATTTTGGGGCCAGATAGAACCCAGCCAAATACAGTATGTGCGTTAACGCATCCCAAGAAATTGCCGTAAGAGCGAATGTTTAGTGTAGCGTAAACACGAGATGTTCCAGCAGAAGTCTTTCCCAATCCTGAAAACAGGTATTAAATCTTTCATCCTGACTATCTGTAGTCTTTAAAAAAGCTTTCTGTAACAAAGCTTGCTTGTGAGCCAGAGTCTAGTAGGACTCAGACGGGTAGGAAGAGTACCTCAGTTTCCCAGCAGTTAATTCCAAGGTTAACTGCGGGATTTGGTCCAGCAATTGTAAGTCCGTTGTAGTGCAACAACGTGTGGTGTCGCACATTACAAATGCGACATGATCCAGCAGTGCATTTGTTAATCCAAGCCTCTTTGCCTCGCGATATCGTTGTCCAGTATACAAACGGTGAAATTGATGACAAGTGAAGATGAAATTGTCCGCATTGCACAAGGGACAAGCTCGTTGTACGTCAGCTGTTTCAAGCAGGGCTCTAGGCTTGTGCGCCTGAGATGAAGAAGCTGGTCGAAGAGGCAGCTGCTGGCTTGTTTTCATCGCTGCACCTCATTTCCACGAACTTTTGTAGCTGATTGAATGCCGAATGTAATGAAAATCTTCTGCGATCCAGTTAGATATGAGTTTGTGTCCACCAAGCATGTGAACATATCGTAGAAGGAGGTCCAAGATTCGTAGTTCCCTGTGAACTTCGGTAATTCAATCTGTGGTAGTTTGACGTAAGGTGTGATAGAATTGACAGTGTTGACTGTATTCAGAGTGATCAGCTCTTCTCTAGCGCGGCTTTAGTAGAGATTCTTTTTTGTGCTTCCAGGAGAATGCGCGTCCAGTATAGTATCTGTTATCAAGTGTGCAGCTTCCATGTAGGCTACGAAATGTTTTTTCCAATAGGTTTGTGTAAACACGCGCTAAGCCAGATGATGCATTGTCTACACGAACATGCGAGTTGCCCAATTGTGTATTCGTTTCATGCCTTGTTGGTCGGCGATAGCAACTTTCTATGCGATGTCAGCAGCCGTGGTGTCAATAACAGGTGTCGGTGGCTGGTCAGGTGTAGGGATCGGCGGATTAGGGATCCCTGGTTCTGCGGTTGGAATCGGTTCAGGTTCGCCATGATCTGATTTGTTTTGATCATCTCAGCTGATTCTATATTGCTCTATATCAGCTTGTATGGTGTTTAGCATTTCAAGAATATTACCTTTCACTTTGTTGTTGAGCCTCTATTGTCTGAAATGCCACCTCTGCGGGACCGCTAACGGTCTCAATGTCAGCCTGAGTCTCCTCAAAAGTGATCCAGAAACTTTCCAACTTTTTCAACTGCTCTGCGAGATCTTATTTTGCGTCGTGTTCTCGTCAACTGCGTGAGTGTTTGCGCAACAAGCGTATCGTTTATCGTCTCTTTATCTCTTTTAGTATCCTCTCCAGACTTTTGAGGAGAAATGAAGTTAGACTAATCAGGTCTAAATTTCGGTACTTTTTTCTCATGTATTTTTTAAAATAATTTCGTTTTGAAATATAGGTATGAAATCGTGATAACGATTCGAAAATAGCCCTTGGGGGCTAAAGACCATTGATAACATCTTAATACAGTAGAAAATACGTCTTAACGTAGTTCCTCAGATATCGTCGTATTTTGATTACCAAAGTCACAAAAAACGTCTCTAAGACTTATCGCTCATAGTTAGTTGGTCTTCAAGCGTCTTGAGAGCGTTTTGAGACCATTTTTGCAGCTTGAAGAAGTTCTTCTCACAAATGGTTTGTTTTAAAAAATCTGGGTATTAGTGTTCCAAACCATTATTTTCAAACCTTCATTCCAGAGCATTACCACAAAAAGTCGTTTATATGATGCAAGTATAATAAGTTCAAAGTGCAGTTTCCGTAAAATATTATTATGCTGGTAATAATTGATAATAAATATAAAATGAGCGTAATAGAAGATTTTTAATTTGCACGGATTTGCCATTAATATTTAAATATTAGAGATAAAACATACAATTAATGGAGCTATTACATGTAATCTGCGTATGACTTGTCTGTGATTACAATAAAATAGAAGATTGTATTCATACTGAAGTGCGAGCAGATCACATTGAATGAATCATACGTCTAATGCAGTCACCAGTCAGGCAGAAGATGCGTTTGCGATCTCAATGTTTAGTATTTAGTATTTTTTTAATCTAGTATCTCGTCTGACGCAAATTTCTCCCTCCTTCTTAATACATTGTTAACACATACAAATAAACAACGCCGATTTTAAATTTAAAATCTCGTAATATTTTATTGGATGTTTCTAGTTTTGGATATAAACTAAAAATAGCAAAATATTCCATTATAAAATATTATTTGCAAAATACAGTATACAGTATATATATAAATATATATATACAAATACAATATATTATAAAATAATTAATTATAATAATACAGTTTGGGATATAAATTAACAATAGCAAAATAATTGATTATCAAAAATTATTTTTAAAAAAATGTATTTATATGTATACATAAATATATATAAACAATTATTAATAATTATAAAAAAAGCTTCAATTGGATTCATATATATTAAAAAGAATGATTGTATTTGAATTGTATGCAATTATATATAGTACGATTATATAAATAAAAATATTATTACATATTTTAATTACATCTATGACAATTATCAAATTTGGTTTGAGTATAACCGAATTTCTTCTAAATTTTAATGATAATTGATTATGTTCTAGATTAAAACATATTGCTATAGATTTGTTTTTATATAATGATTCTCAAACTCTATATTAAACTCACAATACATCTGTTCAGTCCATAATCAAAACAAATGCAATTATGATAAAGTTCTGCAAATAATAATAATTTATTGAAATTATAATACAAGGATTTTAATTTTAATCAATAATCAACACCAATGTCACAACGCCTTTAAATCAAATATTTTATTAAAATGACAAACGGACAAAGAAATTTAAAAAGCACAATATAGATAGGTAAAAGGTCAGTCTCGAATATAAATATATGCATTCATTCCCTGGCTTTTGGTGCTGTTATGTACGTTTTACATGGCTAAAATAAAAATGTTGGTTGTTGATATAACTAAAACTTTTGATGTTTTACTACAATAAGGCCCTGGATTAAAAAAAAATTATATAAATAAAAAAAAAACTTTAAAAACACAATAATTGTTATTATTATGATTAAAATTTGTTTCTAAAAACCATCAACTCTGAAAGTTCATTTCTAAAGTGAAAATGGAAATGTTTCAAGTTAAAAATGCCTTTTCTTTTAAAAATCCTAACATATTGCAAATATGAATCAAATTAAATGTAGGCCATGTTTATAATAAAATATACTGTAATTGTAATTATTTATAAAAATAATAAAATTCATTGATAACTGATGAAAAAAGTATAAAACAAATCTACGCTTACAACTCATAATATCTATTACAAAAACAATGTTTTTTTATAAAATATATATAGCAGTATAATATCCATAAAAAGTTTATCGATTTATTTGTGCTTAAATAAATCTATTTTATTGATTTTATTAGTATGCTTGTGCCTCTTTATAATCACTCTGGTCCAAAGTAAAGAAATCTTCCAGTTTCCACTGTAGCGTTTCAAATGTTGGTCTTCGCATAGGATCTTTATGCCAACACTCAAGCATTATTTCGTATAGGGCAGGTGTACAGTTTGGTGGACACGGCATCCTGTATCCGTGTTCAACCTGACTAAGCACTTCAGCATTTGTCATACCTGAAAAATACAATCGAGACATTATTCAAGTCCAATTCAAGAAAAAAAAATAGATAAACTCACCAGGATATGGAATACGCCCATATGTAACTAATTCGGTAAGCAAAATTCCAAAGCTCCAAACATCCGATTTTATAGAAAATTTGCTGTAGTTGGCAGCTTCTGGTGCCGTCCATTTTATCGGAAACCTAGCACCTACTCTCGCTTCATACTCATCCTCTTTTATTAATCTATACATAAAACATATTATTTTTATTTAATTCTGTCCGAAAATGTATTTTATAATCATGTACCTGGCTAATCCAAAGTCGGCAATCTTGACAATGTTATTGTCAGCTACCAATACATTTCTGGCAGCAAGATCTCTATGAATATAATTTTGAGATTCCAAATAGGCCATACCAGCGGCAATTTGAGCAGACATATCGATAAGTTGTGGTAGATTTAAATTTCTTCCTTTGCCTAAAAATAATTATTTAATAAATCAATTATGCTGTTATTTCTACAAAACAAAAATGTATTTAATTAAAAAAACACACACATACACACCTTGTAAGAAGTCAAGCAACGATCCATGTTTCATTAGTTCAGTGATAATATAGATTGGTTCTTCGACAGTACAGACTGCATAAAGTTGAATTAATTTGCTGTGACGCAACTTCTTCATTATTTGAGCTTCTGCTAGGAAGTCTTTTGGATCCATTGTTCCTATACAATTTAAAAAATAAAAATATACATTATTTATGTCTTTGTAAAGTATTTTACCTAAAAACTCCTACTATACAGTATTTTTAAATTGATTATGAAATATACATCTCTTAAATAAAGAAACGAGCGCACCTATTTTGTACCATATTGTGCAATATTGAAATGAACTGAACTGATTGTAATAAAACAGCAAAGTCGAACTACAAAATAATTTGAAAACTTCACATTGAGTAACAAAGCTCTTATGGAATCACAATTACCTATTTATGACTCTTTAACTTTATGTTTTTTCTTATTTTTTATAATTAAACTTAATTGTGAAGAGTACAGTATGATACTAAACACAGACACCACAAATATCATGAAAAAATACTAATAATAAAAAATACTAATACAAAAAAAGGTTTTTGATTACTTTACCTGATTTTAGCGTTTTGATGGCTACCGGAGTAGTGTTATTCCATAAACCTTCCCAAACATCTCCAAATTGGCCTGAGCCAAGTTTTCGTACGAACTTCAATGAACTTCTGTCTATTTCCCATTGATCACGGGTCCGATGTGATAGTCCTTCCGTCACAGGTTTTTCAATCTAATACAATTCCAACACCAAACATATTAATATAAATTTAAAGAAATGTATTATACCATAATACTAATACAAGTTTTAAAGAATATAAGTGCATACTAGACAAAGTAAATAACCTAATCAACGTGTTTAGTAAAATATAAATAATGTAGTTCAGGAAAATCAAATGTATTAATGTTTTTTTACAGATAAGAAATATAAAATGCAATTTAAATCTAAATAATAAACACATTAGTAAACAATAAGCGTGACTAGCTATCTTACAGATGCTAGTATGTATATTGTATACCACTCTGTGTCACGCAAGTTATCCGGCCAAGCAAGAATTGCATGTACGTTTTATTTTCAATTGTCGATAGTAAGTGTGTTTCCTTTGTCATACAAATTACCCAATAGGTTTATTTTAATACAAAGATTAATTCACCCCTTGAGCTGGGTTAATTTTTGTATTAATCAATCTCGAGTTAAATTTGAATGCCAAAAGAAAAGTGTATTATATCTTTGTAGGCCTCTCACGCTTTTATGGACAATTTTTATTAAAAAATGTGTTGACTTTAAAAAAAATATGGTAATTCGGACTTTTTTTTAAAAAAAAACAATATAGACATTTTTTAAAATGGGACAATTTACAATTAAAAAAAATGTATTTCTTTAAAAAAGTTAGACAAAACAAAAAATTTTCGAATATTCTAAAATAGATTATATTTCCATTGCCATAGACAGAGACAGAAGTTATGCGAACTAATACGAATACGTGCTGGCAATGATGTACTCTTGCGCTCTTGATTTCATACTGTATTTCCATATTGTTTCTAATTTAAGTAGCAAGGAGAATGCAATAGAAGAAACAGAACTTTTGGTAAGTCTTGAAACGAGACAAATGTCATCTAAATACAGATAATTGAAAAAAGAGACTTCAGAGACCAAATGTATATAAAAGATACCTTTAGTCTCTAAGTAGAGACCACATGTGATGCCTGCAATTGCACATCCATTGCCGTACAAAGACGTTTACATTAATGTAATTGTATCTATCTTTAAAAAAAATACTTGACGCTCATGCTCCTCTGATCTTTTATAAACCTCCAAATCTAAACAACCAGCCTTAGTTTGACAGTAGAAATCCTTAATATATTCTATGTGTTCTATGGCAAAATCAGCAGAATCTATTAAAACCAAATTAATGCTACTCTCGAGAGAAAAAACTTGCTTAACGCTTTATAACGCTTTGATGAATATAACCGACGTTTAGGATCTTTAGATAATATAATATTACTTGATTTCTCTAAGGTATTTAATACTGTGTATCATTGTATTCTTAGCCAATAACTACATAATGAATTTTTTTTTGATTTTTGTTTCTATATAATTGTTTTTAGTGTGTTGACAACTTTAACTTCTCAATCTTCCGTCCTCTTCTTTATGGTGTACCGCAAAAATATTTTCTCAGTGTTTATTAATGACCTACAGCTAATTCTTTTAAACTCGACTAAGTAACACATCTTGATTTTTTAACATTTTTTGTACTAATAAATAAAAGATAAAATTAACCAATTGTTGTAAAATAATATTATAAGTTTCTGAGATATTGACAGTAAATTAAACACACACACGCATTTTCGTGCAACAGAGAGTGGTATAACTTTTTACCTAAAATGGTAAAAATCCAAATATAAAAAAAAACAGGATTAATGAGGAGAGGATTATATCCTACCTCAAAAAGACCCAAGAAATTGTGAGACTATCAAAAAAGATTAGAAATTTAAATTGCATGTCGTCGCAAAAGCAGTCAAAAACATTCGAATAATATGCAAAAAACTTGGTTGGTTTTCAATGACAAATCTAAATGAATTCTACGATAAAATATTATAATACTAAAATATATATATAATTACCTGGACACACGGTTTGCACAAATTAACGCAAAGTCCATCAGGATCCTTTGAATAATGTTCCACGAGCTCTTGCAAAGTTCTAGTTTAAATTAAACAAATGTAAGTAATGGGCGTACGTACTTTATGTAATCTTATTTAAAAATACCTGAATGTAGTTCGACGAGCAATGAAAAATCCTCCTTCGTCTAACTGGCGAATCCGATAATGTTTGACGGTATCACCATCTCGAACTGACAAAAAATATATATATATAATATAAAAAAGATTCAATAATAATTTTAAGTTACCGGATAGTGAATAGTCATTGTGCCGACTTTCCGAGTCACGGATCAAAAATGCTCCATGTTCATTTTCAGGGAGCAACAGTTTTTTTTCGGCTTCAATTCGTTTGATTTTGCGGAAGTACCATCTGAAAAAAAAAAATAAAATTTACATGACAATAAAAATTCACAAAATTACAATTAAAGTATATAAATATAGGTAAAAAAAATGTTCATAAAACTATTACTAAAAATAATACGAATTTTGCATTGATGTGATTGATATTTGTGACTCACATTACGACCATTACATTACGCACATATGAAGAATGTAAATACATAAATTGCACATGTTATATAGACGTATACAATTTCCACGTACATTTATTATATTATACCTGATCAGTTTTTAACGTAATTTTCTCTTTGACTGCTGTTGGGATGGTACTGGCGCCAGCCTTACAAAATCATGTTATACCAACATATTCACATTGCACTATACATTGATATTAAACAGTATTAAAATTATATAGAAAAAGCAGTTCAGTCTGTTAGAATGTTGGCAGCATAACACATTGCATTTATATAAAAATATATACATATATATTATATTATATGTTTGTATATCGTAACATGTATGTAACACGTTTTTATAATGATACATGCATTATGTCCATCTAAGCTAGATACCATTTATGTAGTAGAGCGTTTTTTACTGGAAAATAAAAATCTTTTATTGCCTCTTTTAAGTTTTAAAAACATCTGAAAAATATATTATTTATTACAAAAAAAAAACATTTACATTGAACGAGTTAATAACATTAAAATAAAACAGTACAATTTTATTTTTTATTTGAAAATACTATAAAACCTAATGATATAATAATATAACATAACAAAACAAAACATGTACTGTAACTATGTATTTATTTTACATATATTCCATATGCATATAAGTTTTACAGATATAGTATTATGTTACAGATTCAGAGCGCACAAAGAAATCTAATGAACACAAAATGTGAGTGTGTTGTTTATCGTGTGTGCCTTTTTGCATTTTAAACGAGAGCTCGTGTTTAGTATATATTGATATATTTATAAATAAATACAATACAGTTTTTTTTTATATACATATGAAAAAAATAATTTTTCATATCACTTTCGCATTTAAAAAAATATTTATTATGTCTTGGATATTTATTCATTTAATGTTAAATTAAATAAAAAAAATAACCAGCTATAATTCCAATGGTTCGTACCTACATATATTAGGTGATTGAATTCTTTGTATGTATGTCTGAATTTGTGTGTGCGTGTGTGTGTGTGTGTATGTAACGGAGCGAAATATAAAGATGGGCTTCACAAAACCTTAATATACACAACATTTCTTACATAGCCAATGAATCAGGAATCTGCATCTGCCAATTAATATAAAAAACCAGTTTTATTTTCATTCGCTGGGTCGAATTCAAAAATGTGCGTTGAAAACAATAATTCAGAAAACATTTAATGCATTTTAAAGTAGAAATTACGTATCATCGATATTTATTTATATAAACAATAATACTAATACGACTTTGTTTACAATATGAGACAAATCGATATTTAAATGTATAATAGTCACCCTAGCGTTCATCAGCGTACATTTAGTGATATATTTTCGAAGAGGAAAAAAATCGTTTACCTAAATAAAAAAGGTTGTGATAAAAAAAATATACAATAAAAAATAAAAATACTCCAAAGTCCAAAATTATAAATGATTATTCGGTGAGCGTTTTTATTTTTTCGGTTATATTTCTTTTCGAAAGTATTTTAAATTTTTGGTATATGTTTTAGCGAAAGTGCAGTTTAGAATTTACGATCTGAAAACCTTCTTAGGGAGGGAAGGGGCTCAAAGAATTAAAAAAACACATTTTTAAGCGATATTTAATTCAAGGTTAATGTGTTTGGTATCAAATTAAAGTTATTTAAAATTAACTAATAATACAAAATTGTGCTCAATATAAATAATAAATGTTACAAAAAATCATAAATAATAAAAAAGGCCAAATTGAAAATTATGGTACCATTTTGATACTACCTATTATCAAATATTTTGATAGACGTATTAGGATCTTATAATGGTGCATATAAAGTCGGGGGTGTATATTGTAGTATTTTATGTTTGCCTCCTCATGTACAATCTAAGTTAAAGTATATTTTCCTTGGAAGCTTATTTTATTTTAGAAGATAAAAAGGAATTTCGAAATATTAAAATATTCTTATCAATAGTTGAAAAATTGTAAAAAAATAAAACACTAAAATTAATTCCCTTTTTAATTACTGGGGATAATGTAAGCCTTAACTAAATATTGGGTTTGGTTGAATGCTTCAATTCAAAAAATTATTGATTAAGATTTTGTAAATCTCACAAAAAACATGAGTGTTATGACATTCTACGATAAATTGTCTATTAGAACTAAAGAAAATTATGTAAATTACTATTGTGTTTGAAAAATAATGCCTTATTAACAGATATAAAAGAAAATAATGCATGGAACCTATTAAATAATTTCCATGTCACAGATATTTTTTTATTAGACATAATGGATGACATATTAGAAGGAATATGTCACTATTATTTAACAAGCATTATACTCGAATTAATTTAACAGTATAAGTTTTTGATTTGGAGACTTTGAATTATAAAATAAAGAATCATAACTTTGGACCACATTTAACTAACAATAACATTGTTGTTTTAACAAAAGAAATGATTGACAAAAATAGAATAAAATGTCAAAAAAAACACGTATTGTACACCGGCCTCAATATTCCACATAGGATTGGAATAGGGATATGAGAGATGAGAGATTAAGCTACGAGAAATAATATCAATAATTTTTGAAAAATCTTTGCATAATCAAGTTTTTTTTGCAAGTACTGATTGCTAAAAATCATGAACTATACGTAGATTTGATTGGTCCTTTGAAACCAAAACATAATTTTATGGTTCATTACTCACATATTTTACACAATTTAGAATCTTTATCACACTTATCCAGTATAAATTTTAAGTCCTTTCACAAAAAAATTAAAAACGTAGTAAAATCAAATCAAAGCAAGGAAAAATATACGTACTTTTTTGATTAAATTCCAAATACAAGATTCCCAACTGCTAAGCAACTTAGAAAGCTTTGACTAAGAGAATAAATTTATTTAGTGCTATAGTTCAAATTGATATTGAAATGACATGATACCATATTTATAATTGTAAATTTTTAACCCAACACAAAATGGGTTGTAAATAATTCAAAATAATACAAAATAAAAGTTGAGGTTGGATGTCCATTATAATGGCATTGTAGTTGAAATAGAAAATGTACATAAAATGTATAAAATATCTAAAGACTTTTCATTCCAACAATCATATGTATTTTACGGATTAAAACTTATAGTTGTATGGGACTAAATATTTTATATTGTAAGTAAGTTTTTAATAAAAAATTTAATTAAAATTATTTTTAAAATGTAATATATTAAATATAATTTAAACATAAAATTATTTTTTTAATATTTAAAACATTTTATGGTAAGTATTTTTTATCTAACATAACTTTCTACAAATATAAAACAATGTTTTGCAAGTATTGGTATTGATCATATAATACTTGCTAAAAGTAACATAATATATATATATGTATATATATATATATATAACCGCAGCCACATATATTTTTTTATTTGTTTATATATTTTTTTATACATGTCACAAGTACAATCCTATTTTGGGTAATACCAAGCGGGCAAATTTTTATTCGTTTAAAAAGCACATTCTATCCACCGATTTAACCCTTGCAGCTGAGTTGGAGAAGCGGTTGCTATAATATCTAGTGGCTTTGATCTGTTTGTCCCATTGAAGAAAATGCGACTCAGTGGTTTGGTCGATCGCTCTTAAAGCTTCTTAAAGCTTAAGAACTTGAAGACGAAAGCATGAAAACGGATCAAACAGACAAATAGTGCAGCTGACCATTTAAAGTATACAAATCTGAGATGTAGATTCATATCGTCACAAAGTAGGCTCTACGATGGGTACTTCAGGAAAGTGATCCAAGTGATCCATCAAAATTCTGGTCTTACGTGGACACTAACAAAAAGACAAAAGGGTTTCCTTTGATGACGAGGTATGACGATGTGAAATCTTTTGATATCAAGGACAAATGCGAAATGTTTGGTGTTTACATCTCGAAGGAAGCAATGGTTCAGATGGACCGGTACTCAGATAAACCTTTTGGAGTTTATGAAAGAGTAAATTTTGGTAACATGTCCTTTACTCACAGTCATGTCTTTAATTCTCTTTAAAAATTAATGTGAAAAAGGGCAGAGGTTGTTTTTGAAGAAAAGTGCTCATTTTTTAAAATGTTTCCAGAAGTGATATGTCAAACTACAGAGGGGTTGCTATTTTTCCTACTATATAGCTACATTTTTTGAGTCTATCGTTTGTGATGCAATGACTGGACAATTAAGAAGAACGATATCGTTAAATCAACACGGTTTTATGTCGGGTCGGTCAACTACTACAAATTTGGTAGAATAAAACTATGCTATGGGTATTATTGAGTCTGGCTCACAGGTTGATGTTTTGTACACTGATATTCGCAAAGCCTTCGATAGATTGCATCACAGCTATCTTATCAAAAAATTGCACTAAATAGGTGTGCACTCATCTCTTTTGAGTTGAATTAAATCATATCTAAACGGTCGAATACAATATATCAGATTGCAAGAGCCTACAGCGTGACCTGCCCCTGAACTTGTGCGCAGCGAACAGGAGGCGAGCAAGCTGTTTTGTACACGATATAATATAGGAAGCTCGGTGCGCGAGCTGCTCGCCGTCGCACAGAATTCAGGGCTGGTTTCATTATCTTCATGGTGTGAGCGAAATTGTCTTTTTTTAAATATTGGTAGATATAAAACGATGACCTTTCATCGTAAGAGAATACCTATTAAATTTGATAAAATTCGTGATTTAGGTGTTCTCTTTGATGATAAGTTGTCGTTCAGAAAACACTATAACGTAACTGTTTTAATGTTAGATCACATTTGGAATACGCATCAGTAGTATGGAATCCGGTTTACGCAGTGCATTCTAATAGTTTAGAATCTATACATAAGACATTTCTTCTGTATGCACTTCGACGTGTGTCAGTTTTCGTTGGTGCATTGTACGGATATGAGTCTGGAGCTTCTGTCCAAACAGCTTTTTACACATGATTCGGCTTGACATTCATAGAGTCCGGCAAAAAAGTAAAGGAATGAATTGTCGCTTATGATTGGTACATTATTAATAGTCACATGATAGATTTTTACATATAAACACTCTGTCAAAAAACTCAGGACTCCTCAATACTTACAAAAAAACACAGGACTGCCGAAAAAGTTCATAACTTTTCCATTTTTTTTTAAGGAATGGCATAATTTGTTTTTATTTTATGTTTAAACAATTTTTTAGTTTTTCAATTTTGGTTCGCTCAAATTCATTTCTTCTTCCTCAAAAGGATTTGCAGAGACCCCGTTGAAAATTCATACAAACGAATTTACAACATGAAACATTCGATTTTTAACATTCAGAAATCGCAAATTTCATCATTCGACATTAAAAAATTGTTTTAGTATTTTACGCCGAGGTTGCTCACCCCGCTAACAATGACATTTTTTTTTATTGCAAACTAATTTGATTTTTTGGACACTCACCCCACCGTCGCCTGACCTGTTTTGTTACCTTTTTAAAAGGTTTAATATCGGATATAAATGATTATAAAGTATACACCTTCAAAGGTGACAGGCAAACTCTTGTATAAATCTCCCAAAATCTCTTTTCTCTCTTCTTCTCTTGTGTTTTTGTTAAATAAAAAAAGAGTGCTGCGCTTGCGCAGCACATGATTATTGTTGTATACTGAAAATGTTTTGGGGTCTATTTCATGCCGCCCCTTCAAAATACGATATAACCATATTTCTAAATTTTAATTATTTTCAATGGCTTTGTTACACTGTTAATTGTATGACCTCTCTTTGGTCCTTTCACGCACATCAATTGTGGCCGGTCTCACACACAAATCATTTTATTATTTTTTTACATCTACCCGGTCTCAATAAAAAACACTTTTTTTTACGTATGTACTGTGTTTTATCAAATAATATAACTAACTTTGTAAATATTCCCTTTTAAATTAAAAAAAAAAGTTTTGAATACTTTATATAATTTA
The DNA here is from genome assembly GCA_010015015.2 of Bolitophila cinerea. Lineage (NCBI taxonomy): Eukaryota > Metazoa > Arthropoda > Insecta > Diptera > Mycetophilidae > Bolitophila > Bolitophila cinerea. The sequence goes on along the minus strand of JAAAKO020005820.1, from coordinate 5,871 downwards.
ATAATATTTATACTTACAGTTTTTCGTTTAAAAATTCACCCTTGCAAAACTCTGAGAGTCGTCTGGACTTGGTTTGTTTCACTACATATCTTTTTGAAGAAAACCCCTCCAAGTTCTCTTTATCATTGTTCATGTGCATCCAATCACCATCAAGGATAAGATTTTTTATTTTACTTTCATCATTATCGAATAATTCCTTTTGATCATTATCGTCAATTTTGATTGCTTTATCCTTGTTTCTTTGCACAAGTGAATACAAATCATCTAAATTGAACGAATTTGAAGTTGTATCCTGTTTGGATTTGATCTTATCCTTCAAAAAAGATGAGTTTGCTTGTTCAACAAAAGATCTAGGCGTATATGATAAAATATTTGAAAACCTTCTCATGCGCGTTTCTTTTTTAGAATGATTATTTGGTGGTTTTGGTTGACTGTATTCATTAGTTTTCTGTTCCACATTAATACAGGTTTCTTGTAAATCATCTTCGTTTACTTTTTTTACAGAAAACCTATGCTTAACAGGTTTATGTTGAATTGCAGCATCACACTTTTCACATTGTATAATATCATATATTTTCGCATAATTTTGTTTGATTGGTATGCATGACTGAATATCAGATACGGTCTTATCAAAGTTTATTGTACTGTACTTTGTGTTATGTTTTTGACCTCTTTTGTCTGACAGAAGAACATTTTTTTGAAATCCTACATAATCTTCGGACTTGCGCTGTAAGATTTCGTATATAGTTCCATAAGTCATATATTTATCATATTTTTGATACGAACTTAAATAAAGGTCAGTTTTCTTTTGCATAATATCGTAAAGTGTTCCGTACGATACAAGTTTATCATAAATCTTACTGTTCGTTATGTAGACATCAGTTTTTTTCAATTTATTTTGTAATTCCAGTGCATCCTCTGTCAGCACTGTAGATTTTCTTTGTAAGTTCATATTTTCTGTGTTTGTGCGTAGAAGGCTTACTCGTGAGTTTCGACGCTTTGAGTTTTTACGTTGAAACTTTTCAGTGCTATTAGCAGTTGTACTATCATCGAAATATTTCACTGAACTTTTAAATTCTTCGTATGATTTTCGTCTAGATCGATTTTTGTTTAACACACACGATGTATTTTCATCTATGGAAATAGTGTTTGTATTTATGGGATTAAATAATGCTTTAAATTCTTCATAAGATCTACGACGATTTCTTGATTGCACCAAACATAAATCTTTAACTTGTTGTCTTGTGATCGTGTCGACTTCTGGTTCGCATGTGTCTGTTGGCTCTGTCACAATTATTGGTGGTATTTCAAATAGTTTACCAATTTGATTATTATCTAATCTGTGTTGCATTTCAATAAATCCAGAATCCAAAGAATGCATTGTACACGATGAATCAAAACTAGTTTTTCTACTATTTAATGATAAATTCTGTATGGAAGTTTTTTCAATCAACAAATTATCTTTCTGAGGTATTACAGCAACAGTACATTTGATTTCTTTGGACATTGTGTCACATTCTATATTTTTTAAACTAAAATTCGAAGAACCTCGCCGTTGTGTTGCTATTGAAGTGTGTTCATTGTCTTTTGAAAGGTCTGCTGTGGTTATTAAGCACATGTCTTTTATAGCAGTTGAGTCCTTGGCGTTTGAATTATGCAAATCGTAAACATTTGTAAATTGTGTACTATTATTATGGCCGTTTGAAATTCCTTTTAAATTTGTAAGAGTATTAAAAATAAATGAATTATCTAATATTTCAATGGATACATTTTGGTTATTTTGCTGATTGTTTATTTTTAAATTATTTTTTACTGTTTTTTCGGTGAATTTCTCTAGTTTTCTAGAAAATCTTTTAGAATATTTTCTAAAATCTCGTTTTGATACATTATTAGCATCATAAATGTGTTGTTCAGTTATTTGTTTTAATTTGTTTTTATTTTGCAAGGCCATTTTATTGTTACAATGAACATTATTTTGAGGATTATTCATACACTTGGCGCAGCACAAAAAATCGTACAATTCTTCGTTTTGAAATGGAATATTTTTAGATATTGTTTCATCATCAAGTACATCTGGAAGTTTAGGTTCTACTGATTGGATAACTTTATGTTGATCAAAAGAATGTGTCTCAAACAAATTATCAATTGATATACAATTGCTGTTTTTTTTAAGTCTGCTTCTTGGATTTGATATATTTGGATTTTGGCTTGATTCGTTTGTAATAATTTCCTGTTTTTGTATGTCTTGTACAATCATGCTGCCTATACTAATGCCACAGTCTAAAAGAACAATAGCGCCATCTGTTGGTAGAAGTAGTCGTCCTTCAGCTGCAGCGTTGACCAACTCCCGAAGTGCATGTACATGTTTTTCAGTTATGTTACCTTCTAGCTGTATACCATGCAATGAAAATGCGGTTGGCTTCTTATCGGAAGAGTGTGAGTCTGTACACCAGACAACAGGCATCGTTGTCATATTATTGTTTTAATCCAGATAATGTCTTATAAATTTTTGGTTGTTGATTAAAACTGCACACAATAACAAACAAAAAAACGAATCAAATACAAAGTAAATATAAATATTTAAATTGCACAGGGTAATATTATATATTTAAACCTTATTGTAAGAGTTTATATCGAAAAACCATAATTGTTTACTTATTATTTTAAAATTATAAAAAAACTATAATCTTTATTTTATTTAAATGAATTTGTTTTAAAAAAAATGTATCTCACACCATTATTCCTGTGCAATTAAAATATAATATTTTTACTATTTGTATTGAATTTTTATCTAGATATGCATTTTGATTGTGAAGTACTATTCACTTGCATAACAAACAGACGCACACACACACACACACACACAATATTTGTAATGCACATTATATTCACTTATAACAAGCGTGTATTACAATATATTTATATTATACGCACACTTTATTGTAATATATCTACGTAGTGGTATTTAATTATAATTCAATGTACAAATTTCACATTTTTCGCGAATTAATCGTTTGACATTTATTTAATTTATATTTTTTCTTTTTGGATTAGACGCGTAACTTTATTGCCAGATTGAAATAAGTGAAACGCACGACTTTACAGCACGCGACAACTAAGACGACTGAGTGAATAAGCTGAAACCATAAAGAAAATCTGAAACCACGAGAGTCAGTAATTTTTGTCGTCGTCGTCGTCGTCGTCGAACGTTTGTATGTATATAATATATACAAATATATACATATAGATTATATGTATTTATTTAACACATATGAGAATGCAGTGTAATAAAATCGCAGCAGAGAAAATGCCAGATGAGAGAGACAATCCAATAACTTAGCAGTGTAAGTGAATATATCTATATATATATATATATGCAAAATAAGTGTATATATATAGTATGTACTATGTACTACATTGTACATAGAGTTGAACAGCTACATTAAAACATATACGAGTTCATATGATACATGTTTAGTATGCATACGTCATTAAGCTTGAACTAAACTAACTATCGAGTACACAGCCAGATGAAATAAGTGTATAGACATGTTCGTATCTTTTTAGATGTGTGTATGTGTTAGAATAGAAATGATAATAAGTAATGAGAATGAAAAATCAGATTTAAAGCAAACAAGAGTGTATTAATGTTTTTAAACACTTCATTTTAAATATGTTGTACTTTAAAACAAATTACACAGAATTATCAGTAAATGTTGTATTATATGTATATTAATTAAATTTATTAATTTATTAAATCGCATTAAGCTCAGTATAAAAAAATAAAATTCTAAATTATGCGACCTTTAAAAAAATATATGTTTAATAAATTTATAAAAATGTACTCTAACAAAAATAAATGTGCTCTAGAAAAAAAATGTTGTGCTCTTATAAATTTAAAAAATGTACGCTTAATAATTGAAAATGACCCTCTAATAAATTCAATTATGTCCGCACAAAAATTCAAAACGTGCTCTAATATTTAATGAATGTGCTCTAATGCAGAAAACAATGTGTTTGATATAATAACTATTATAATAATTGATTGAAAAGGTCTGCATTACCTATATTAACTTAGAGCACATTCAATAAATATTAAAGCTGGTTTTCGAATATTTAAGCGAACACAATTTTATTTTTTAGCAAAACTTTTGTTAAATTTAAAAGTATATATATTTTTACATTTTTCAATTATTTATAAGAAAAAATTATATTCTTTGGCGAACGCTAAATTGAGAGCTAAAAAATAAAAACATTTATTATTTTATTATTATAGATATATATATATATAAAAAAATTTAAACAATAAAAATGGTATCACATTTCATTCATAGGTTATTTTATATATGATTTGTAAACGTAAATGTAGCGTCTTCTATTCGGAAATACATACATCGTGATGAATGAAAAGACATTCAATGAAGTAAGTATATTTAATTCACATAATATATAAACAGAATTAACTATTTTGAGTTCATCGAATCGCGAAGGTCGTCTATACAACACAATCGATGTACATTTGTTATTTGACGTAATATTGTTATATGTGATGCATCGGTATGAATATTGAATTGCTTTAGACACTTCCAACAATTATTATTTGCTGGTTATATTTTCAATAATACAAGCCAATCTTAGAGAAACTTAAAATAAGCTTTTCTTTTGGATTTAAACTCGGTACGATAATAAAGTTAATTTAACCTTTTTTAATAGAATAAGTCTAAAAAACGAAAAATTATAGGGTATAATTTGAGGTGAAGCATATTTAAATTGATTTATCATAGTTTCAAAAACATATATAAATAGAGAGAGAGAGAGAGAGAAGATTGCTACATTTTATTATAATAATAATAAAACAATAATAACAAAAACAACAAATAAAAAATGTAATTCAAGACAAAAAAACAGGGTTTCTAAATCTGTCAAGCTCGCATTACAATTAGCTTAAACAGCGACTGTCCATGCTGATCTTAGCAGACGATACATTTTACAACTCTAATTAAGAATTAAAATTAGATCTGATCAGTTTAAAGATCGAGTTATTTGCCGAAATGACTCACGTTATTATATGCTTCTTAGATATCATATAATTTATTGGCTCATCAGCACGTCCATAATTAGCTCTCCACCACCAGACCTGTACACTACTCTTCTCTAACGTACAAACGCATGTGAACGAACCGTTCTTAATGGGACATTGGAGTCATTGGAGAAGCATCAGTGCCAGAGTGTCCAGACATATGAGCTCACAACTAACAATATACGGCTGAAGGGCATAGTCATCGATTGGTCTCAAATCCAGTCAACGTAATGTATAAAACAAGAAAGAGAATACAAAAAACGTATAGAAATACAAACAATCTGCTTAAATACAAAGGAAATAACATTTAAAGACTCTTATTTTAACAAATTTTAAATATATGAATTTAACAACAACATTTTGTGCATGTGCTCAAAATAGTAAGCTGACATCGTTCCCAGAATAATAAGTATAAGATGAATTATGTGTCACTCAAAATTATACTCATCCGGATTTTTGCTGTATTTATACTTACTGAGATCGCGCTACGTCTCAATAATCTGTCTCAATGCTGCACATTTTCAAAATACTATAATACTTTCTTTTTTTTTTAGTATTTTAAACACCAAACTACTCTATCAGTATTTTAAATCAATTCTTAGGCATCCTATAATATTTCTTAAATATTGGGGCCTATGCTGAGAACTGTCAAAAGTCATATGGACAAATCTTTTATAAAAGAAAAATAGGGATGGCCATAAAACATATTAAAAATATAGTATGCTGAGTACTGTCATTTTATGCGGTGCCTAAAATTTATGCATCTATTACAAAATTAATTATTTTGACGT
>JAAAKO020005809.1:0-19869 GCA_010015015.2 Bolitophila cinerea | reverse complement strand
TAAACACTAGGTCCAACAATTTACCTTGAAAATTGACAATGTTGTTCAGTTGACATAGATCACTGCCAAACAGCATAGAAAGCATGTTAGACTGCTCACCCGATCTGGAACTAGTAGGCAGGAGGAAAAAAAATACCAGCTAAGCTTGCCCAAAGTTCTGAGCCTTACGAGTGTTAGGAAGTCACGTTTGCGTAAAATTCGAGCAGATAATTTTTATTGTTATTACTCTTATTTTAAGTTAAAGGATAAGATAGCGGTACCAGTGATACGAAAGCATTTAATAGCCCGAACCTAAAATATTAATATACAAAAGGACGAAAATAATTGTCATGTAAGTAAAATAAATAATAATAATGGATTATAGAAACTTAAAATCAAGTTCAATTCAAGGTTTTATGATTTTTTTAAAAAAAAAATATTATTTCAATTTAAAAAAAACTAAAATCCTGATCGCAGTTTTTTGGATCAGGATTTTAGTTTTTTTGATTTATTTTAACCCATCTTATCGTTTTAGTCTCTGGATGTACGTAAAGCTACTTAACCGAACGGAAAATTTCCATAGTTTTCATGTGCGATGAGTTCTTTTGCAATTTGCTAATATACAAAATGTACGTATATGGTATAATAGTATTATATATAAGTTATATTGTATTTAGATAAATAAAAATTGTGCTATACATATAAAAACGCGTATTTTATTTGAATACAAAAAGTTGTTTGTGAAGTGATACGAATTATGAACCGATTATATATACAATATTCTTATACTAAACAATATATAAATGATAAATATATAAATCATTATACTGATCAACATTTGAGTGCAATATACAAAATGTGTGATTATATGCGTTTGCGTACGAGTACGAGCATATGTGTTTAGTATTATAATCGCCGCTACGACCGGCGCGGTGCGGCACGGCATTGACCTATTTCACATATGCGTATTGCGTATGCATGGTATTAGTTTCAACATACATTTGCCGTTATTTTACTTCAACCATGTGTTTGAATTTTTGTGGGCTTTCCACTTTAAAAGCACTTGTAGTTTTCTATATACACATATAAATTTTAATTAAAACACTATATTACAGCACGGATAATAAATATTTTTTGAAAATATACAAGTACAGTAGTTACATACACATGTGATGAGTGCTAAATTTTACAAGATACAAAATTATTATAAAACATCCAATATTTTTATAAAAACTTTAAAAAAACAACAGTAAAAACATATTTAAAACATTTTTAAAGTCCAAAGTGGAAATCTCTTTTATTTATCTTTAAAGTATTAATTTAGGTGAGGTCCACGGACATAAAGTCCATGGATAGTATGTCAGTTTCAAGCAGGTATAAGGTCCATGGACGTTATTTTCGTTTAGCAAATGGACATTATGTTCAAATGGACAATTGGACATTATGTCTGCTTGAAATGGACATAATGGAGGTTTTGGTCACTTAAAAATATGTTCTTTTAAAAAGACATACTGTCTGGACATTTTGTCAGTTTTTTATAGGACATAAATTCCATGGACATTATTACCGTTTGAAGCAGACATAATGTCCATAATAATAGGTTCATGAATTTTATGATAGACATGAATTAATTTTTTAGTTTCTTATCGGGGCTCTGTCGTACACAACGATCTTACAAATCAAATATTTTTTATAAAACGAGTTGGGTTAAATTCATGAAAACCAATTTAATTATTTTTTCTTCCCCACCCCCTCCGGAAAATGTCTAATATATGTTTTTTTAACTAGCATTTCTAATAATATTTTTAATAAGCCAATTTTGGTGTAATTTTTTTTTAAATCTTAAATAGTAGTAACATTTTTTGTAATAAGAAACTAAGATTTTCAAAAACAAGAAAGGATTCAAATTTACAGTCTAGCAGAAATTTGATTTCGATTGAAACTGTTACTGGAGACCAATTAAAAAAAATTGAAATCGCATAAAATTAAGAAGTTTCAGAATAGTTCTGAATATATAAATAACGTATCTTTAGGAACTCTCAACGCAAGCAAATATAAAAGTGTTCAAAATAATATAAAAAAAAATTATATTGAAATTACTTTTATATATATATATAATTTATTTGTATGGGTATTTTATCTGATACCACTCTTTAAACTTTTTTTAAATATTTAGTAATTTTGTTAAATGAATTATAAGCAAAAAAACACGTTTTTACCCATTGTGCGCCTTGCAGCGCGACCGGCTCTCTTAAATTTACATTGACTAGGTTGTGTTTATTGAATATAAGATTAACATTGAAAATTACTAAGTAATTTTTCTGGAGTAAATATTTTTGTTTGCTGGAAATGGTCGTTCTTTAATATATATCTCTCAAATTTGTTTGTGTGATTTGTTATATATTTTTTTGATTTTGTTGATGTGAATTATTCAAAAAACAATTTGATAAAAGTGGAAAATTGGGGTTATGTTTTCTGAATATGAATAAGAAAAGAAATCGCAGATTACGCAACCATAGAAGCGCATATATGATATACACAAATGAACTCCTGTTTACTTACAAAGCAATACCTTCATGCTGGTTTAAATACCACAGCAAACATAAAAAATAAATAATAAAGCAAATAATTTAGATATTATAAATTTATAAATTTAAATTATATTTACATATTTGATTTAACAATTTTGTATACTAATTAGGTGTGGAAACAGAAGCTCAGTCCCATATTACACTATCGACAACTGAAGTCAGAGGCTATTTTCGGAAAAATCAGAATTAAAGGCACACATTATTATTTTGATTGCTTCTTGTGTTTTAAATAAAAAACGGCCTAATGCGCGAAAAAAAAGTGGATTCCTGTTTTTTTTTAGTATTTTGCTTGTTTTTTGAAAAGCCTTTTTCCGACAAATTTAAAGTAATATACATCAAATACTGGGGCATTAGCGCTTATGTCTGATGACATCATCATACTCGTCAGTAATTATAGATATTCTCACTTTCAAAGACAATTCACAATAATCTTGTTTTACTCTTCTTCGCTTTATGTTAAAAAGACCGAAAAACTAAAAAAAAAAATTAGATCGTAAGATCAAGCAAGATTTGAATTTTTTTTTAAAAAAATATTTTCCGTTGCATTAGCAATTTTATATAAAAAAAAATTTCTAATTTATACAAAACTGAATGCTTATAAAATACAATAAACCATTTAAAAGAAATATTATCTATATCAAATGGGTACCCAAATTAAATTATTGCGTTCTTTTTAATTGCGCAAATTTTTCCAAATGGAATATCACATAATTATTTCATCTCTATAAAGACAAACTCAATTCTTAAAATATAGAACGAGTTTTTTTAATTTAGGTTGCGTTAAGGTGCTTTTACAAAAAAAAATGTACTTTTACGGTTTGATAAATGAGCGGCTTATATATTACAAAGAGCTCTAGTTAAAAGTATTCAACATTTTTTGGTACCCATTTATTTAATTTGACACTCTTATGTTTTTGTATTTGGCACAAATATTTAAATTTCTTGAAAGAGAATTAAATTTCTAAAAAACATATTTAAAAAGTAATAAATTAAAAAAGTATAAAATCATTCTTACATAATAATTAAAACTTAAATTATAAGTTCAATCTCGCTTATAGGTTTTAATGTCCACTAAGAGGAAAAAAATACTTTAATTTCTGCATTTGAATGAGGAAGTGTAAATATTATTATTTCCAAAGATGAAATATTTTTAAAAATATGTTTAATATGAATTTAAATAATTCCAAAAAATCTAGTAGTGCCATTTGTTGAAATGTTTAGTTTTCTTTATCATCAAAGAAATTTTGCAACAGTTTCCACTACGATTCCCCTAGTTCTGTATTAACTTGATTTTTTAATTGTTCACATACTAATTGTATATTTACATTATTTGATGTTATTGCAATATCTGCATTAAGAAATCGTAATTATTTGAGAAACATGTTATTTAAAGGTAGTCTATATTGATACATACCAATGCGGATTTTTTGGTAAAATTTTAAGCAACTTTGTTTGAAGATAACAATTTGATTAATTTCAGATATTTCTTCTAAGATTTTAATTGTTGCTAATCCATATATTATATCTTAAATAGCTAATAAATTTCTGCTATTGATGCATTCCACGTGAAATCGCATAAGTTTGGAAGTCATGTTATATTTCTTTGGTTTTTGTTTTTTTAATAGACTATATGCATTAAAAAAATTTCCGCTTGAAGAGAAATGTTTGACTGGGCAAAAACTCTTAAAACAGATATGCACTTTGAATTCTGTACTAATGCTAAACACGAAGCCAAACAAACTAAGTCAGTGGAAAGATTTAAAGCTTTAAAGACAATCAAAGGTACACAATCGTATCATGCATACATTCCACAAATCAAAAATAATACAATAAAATGTAATAAAACCAAAAAGCAAAAAAATATTATATTTATTTTTATTTTTAATATAATTTTTAAATATTTTTTTAAATTACTTTTTAATTTTGAACGGCCATATAGCCATTTAAAAAAAAAAAAAAAAAAATCATATAGTTTAATTTTTAATAAAATATTAAAGCCAAATAGAGAATACAACTCCCTTCATTTTTGGCAAAATGTTTAATATGACATTATTGTTTAAAAAATAATATATATTCATTTTTGTAATTGCTTTTTAATTTGTAAATTCTTTTTAAAAAAATATATTTTTATTAAAATATATTTGTTTCTATAATTTATGAAAAATTATTCTATTTTCTATATAATTGCAAATTATTTAAGAAAATCCTTCTGTTAGTTTTTTCGTTATATTTTTTCAAAATAAACATCACACATCATTTTGGCAGAAATGTAGAAGGTAGAAGAAATAAAAGTTAATCTATTAAAATAACAAAAACCAAAGATGTAAAATCTTACTTCCGGTCTTTATGTGATTTCATAATACCATTATTTTTTGCCATGAATTTCGAAATTTTAAGGTAAAAGAGCACTGCGATAATGTAGCAAGTAAAAGATTGTGTTGCGACTCAAATCGGAGTGTCGATATTATCATAATTTACACAATAGCAAATGCATGTAACAACTTCAACCGAAAAGCTAGAGCAAACACAGCAAGTCACATGGGTGCACTTCAATGTTCGGAAAACGTTGCCAAATGCAGGTGTTATTAGCTACTGCGCTAGTTAATCAGTTTCGAGCGCTTCCGGACCAGGGTTCACAAGAGTCTTTTATGACAGAAAGTGCTGCACAGATGCTAAAAACCTTTTGAGCGATCGGTTTCGTGGGACATCATTTGTGATGGACACGCAGGTACCTAACATTCCAACCAAGCAGTCAAGTTCAATATGGGATCACGATTTGCTTCTTCGTAGCGTTACACAGCTCAGTCCATTAGCAGCTAACTTCCAAACAACATGGCATCATTTAAATGGACCTATTCTTGCTGACCCATCACTATATTATTAACAACATAAAGTGGTGGATATGTTTGTGGCATACTGTTGTTATCTGGATTACAGCACGCCAACAATATGATTATTTATGGCACAACTTTTGGAACTCAATCATATTTGACGATGTCAACAGAACAGAGAACATTCAATTTAAACACAGTATTACTATATTCCTTATCACGCAGTGATCAAAGAAGCAAGCACAACTACCAAACTACGCGTAGTTTTTGATGTGTTGAGGAAAAGTAGTAACGGTCTCTCAATATATGATCATTAACCCTAGATTACAGGACTATATGCATCTATTTTATTCCGCCGGAAAAATACGCAATTGTCTTTTGTGCAGATATCGAAAAAATGTATCGTAAAAAAGTTGTAGACTATCCTGATACTTATATACAGCGAATAGTATGGCGTGCAAATGAATTCGAGCCCATGAAAGTTTATCGGTTAAAAACCGTCACGTATGGAACCTCCTTAAAGACATGGATACTGGAATGAACATAAAAACATTAGGATTGCAATGGAATCAATCTTCAGACGAATTTAGTTGAAAAATCAGTCTCATGGATCATACATATACTATGACCAAACGCAGTTTCCTGTCTGAATCTTTACAGCTTTATTATCATTTAGGCTGGTTGGCTCCAAGTGTTGTCGCTGTTAAAATTATGTTTCCATTGCTGTGGAAGATGAATCTAAGTTGTTACAAAAAGCTTCTAGATGAGGTAGCAACTAAATGGATGAAGTTGCGTAAGCCTATGGTAGATCTTACCTCAGTACGAATAAATCGATATATTGGTAGCACAATTACAAGAACGTTTTAGCTTACGAGGATTGAAATGCCTGATGAAAATGTACGCATTAACCTTTTATGTGCAAAAACAACGGTACCTCCTCCTAAAACCAATTCTTTACTTTGACGTAATGGCCAAAGAGTATCAATATTATCGACACAAACTAGGAGTCCGTCAAGGTGAAGCTAATATCGCTAGCTACTAACACTATTTTTTGGAATCTAGGAAATAGATATTTCAGTTGGTGTGACCGCGTATTGTATCCGATTTGAACCAAATTTTCAATTATTAGAAGAACCTGTTGCTGAGTTTAAACCATTTTTTTTCTATTACTTTATTCAATGCTTTAAGTAACAATTTTTTAATTGTAATGGCTTAGTACTATATATATGGAATATATATATATATATAGTATATAGTACAATGGGGCCACATAGGGTGCTGCGTGCGGCGAGACAGGATTTCCCACTCGTACAAATCTATCTACCTCTAAACGCGATCCGCTAAGCAATCGGAATTCCGATGTCGGTCGGTCAAACGTCAAAATTCAATTTGCGATCCTGCAAGACAATAGTTCCGCGATGTCAGTCGGAAGAGAACTGTGAAAGTTAAAACCGCAGTTGGTATAATTCCGAAATTGTTATAAAGGAATACGCTGAGTATTTTGGTTCCAATTCGAACTTCGATATTGATCGTTAATTCAATCTTTACATCCTAAGAATTGTAACTGTAAAAACAGGATTTTTCTTAGGTTTTATTTTTGCAGTGTCCGTTTTTAGTATATTTATAAGCATATCAAAAAATCGTATTATACTTAATAGTCATACTCAAGAATAGTTGGCATATTATTAAAGAAAACTATCCCAATCTAACCCTTTGAAGACCAGAGGAAATGATGCTTCCCCAAGGGCTCTTTCATCTTAATATCGTAATTTAGTTTGTTTCTTTCGAATCAAATTAATCAAACACAAAGGTTAAAAGTACGCAACCAGATAAATTAAATCTATGTTTGTAATTTTTCTTTATTGGTTATATTTAAGGCAAAACAAATATAAATAAATATATATCTTTTATTAGCGTACAACAGTGGAAAGAATCCACTGAATTTAGTTTTAATATCAGTTTTCAAATTTAGAAATTATTAGTACGCATAATTAAATTAGTTCGAATTCGGCTTATCATAAGCCTAGTTTCGGAGGTGGGTTAATTTTTACATACAAATAAGTCAGACTAAAATTAAGCCTTGTCAAACAAAACACGTCAAAAATGTATTAATGGTATTTTTATAATTTGGCACATACATTTTTTATAAGGTACGTTTTTTTAACTTATAGAAAAATTACCATTTTAATATATTTTAAAATATTTTTAAAATCTTTCTTTTAATGCCGCAGTATCATAGGTTTCAATAATAGCACCGGATATTTATACACTGTTTACCATTGACATTCCCATACCCCAAACGAAATTTATTGACTGCAAAACCATCATAATTCAATATGCTGACTCTCCATTCTATAAAGTACCTACTTCAAACAATCTAGAAAAAGCGGACCAAGATTTCCTCTCTGGTTAAACGTATCTACATCTTTAATGGAGAAATCTTGAAATTTTAAACGTTATTGTCTTCGTCAGTGTACGTCGGTCTAATACGTTTGTTTATACTTATATTATTGAGTAAAATAAAAATGTTTTTTTAAAAAAAAAAAAAAAAAAAAATCACTTTGTACCTTCCCGGCAAAACATCGTTACCAACATTTTTAGTTTTTTCATTTTATTTGATTTTTTTAATCTTATAATGTTCCTCTATGTTTTGATAAAATAATAAATGTGCTTAATCATTTGTTTTTCCGAGAAATTGATTATACATTTTATCGTTCTTACAATATTTCATATATTATCGGTTTTCTTCTCAGAAGTTTTTCAGTTTTATTTAAAATTTACTTTTTGTTGGTTACGATGTTTTGCCGGTAAGGTATATTAACCGTTTTTATTAAAATAAAAATGAGTATATATTATAGATGTATATATAAATATTTAACCTTTCTAGTTTGAATATATATATATTATCTGGTTTTAATTAATATATTATATATCAATTTGGGGTAACCCTTTTTTACACCACAAAAATAATTCCATTAAATTCAACTATAAAAAGCTTATCAAAACATTTTAAAAATATTCTAAGAACTTTCTTTTACCAAAACTAAAAGCCTCCTCTAAAGACAGAGATAAGCAGATTGCATAACAAAATTAATGCCTAGTACATATACACTCGCACACATACAAACACACTTTCTGATGGCATTTAAACGCCTATATGACCTTCACTGAAGATATAAATTTCATATATTATAGGAAATGAATACATCTTCTAAATATATAGTATCTATAATCTCTCTAAACACTCTGAGATGTCCAAAAAATCCCAATAAAATAGACAACAACAACAACAAACTGTCTCGCAATGCTATAAATATTTAAAAGCAATCATTATGTATACACAGACACACATTATACAGCACTGCCTGCTGCAAATCTAACACATATCACCTCTTGCCTATAAAGCCCATTAAAATATGCGATAACGAGCTGCGCCTATATAGCACGCAATGACATGTTTACACATAAGCTTGTCAAGACATTATACAAATATACTGTATATACTCATATCGACGCGTTAAAGGCAAAAAAAATCTATTAACCCAAAATCAAATCCACTCATGCATACGAAAACAAAGACGACGCGCATATAAAATTATAATTTGCGCGCGTTATCGCGTGCGCTTGCTAGAAAAATGTGTATTTAAATGTACATTTAATTCAAACGCACAGGAATGATGTACTGATTATAAATTCTATATTATAGATACATATAGAATGACCATTTTTGCATCAGGCGCCGCCCAGTTTTTTTTGTGCGGTGATAACCTGTGTAGCCCCCGCTGAATGCTTGCCAAACATGTCATGTCACACTCGTTGCTATGAAAACATATACACATACGTCCTGAGAGACACTCGAGAAATTGTGATTTAATTAGCTGAGACCATCGCATCTCTGGGCGCATTTTCAGTTTTTTTCCTCATCTCCCATAGTTAAACTAGAGTGTGATAATAAATGGCTGCTGCGGATCATGCCCGGGGTCACACAGGACACAGACTTTAGTTTAATTGTAATTCCGTTTAATTGCGCTTATTATTTGTTTTTTAATTGTTGCCATGCGCGCATAAATCACAGCAGCGGAGTGCGCATGCGCCTAGAATGCGTGTGACATTAATGAGACTTCAAACGAGCACAGTTTATAAAGAGCATTAAATTACATTGTCACTTGGGAACACACACACGCATGCACAACACCTCATCCGCGTGCACCAGGTGATAAAGAATAAATCAAATCTGTATATTCAAAGAATTTGGGTGCAGGTATACACAGGAGAAGAAAGAAAAATGTTACGAACCTGTTTGGAGGGTGACTGGTATTTGAAGAGTCCCCGCTTTGCGCTTGTCATTAGACTGTTCTCGTTGCGTTCGTCCGAGGCAGATTTGACGTCATCGATCCCGGTGCCGAGCAGCTCGTTCTTGAGCAGGCACGAATATGCCAGACTGTCACGGGCCGATTCACCGATGTCACGTTGCTTTTTACTGGCCTGCGGTGAGTTCTCGTTGGATTTTGTGATCGAAGCGAAGTTAGTTTGCCAGTTATTGTTGGCTCTGCGGAGGAGAAGAGGAAATTAATTATTTATTTATAAAAATTATGAGTATATAGTATATGCTGCGGGTGCGGTGTTAAACTGTGTGCTAGTAGACTTGCTTTTAATTAGAAACGGCGTGCAATTACGTTGCACAACGGCCATAAATCGCAGTCACATTAAACGGGTATAGTATAGGCTATATATATATATGTATATGGAAAAAGAAAATTTTCTTGCGTTTTATTATTTTCAGTTACGTGTGTAGAAGGTAAAAACGATCTCTCACACACATACATATCTTACTAGTAGCTATATTGCCTTGTACACAACGTTAGGCTTAGGATGAGTTATGCGAAAGTTTATTGCTATTAAAAAATAATTAAACGAATTAGGTTAAAAGCATAACACGAAAGAGCAATTTATGCGGAAATTTATAAATATATTCTTCGTGTGTGTGTGTGTTCTTGTTTGATTTGTGTGTATATAATATATTATTATACAAAATGCTACATAGTTATAGGCTATGTACAAAATTACAATTACAATTGCCGGAAATAAAAGAAAACAATAAATCAAGTCCGAGTTCAAATTCAATTATTCAAACGAAATGCATTTACGTAATTTACGATATACATATTATTCTTAGGCATAAAATAAATCGCTACACAAACCTAAAACAAATATAAACATAAATATGTTAATATTATGTAAATGTTATGTATATAGAGAAGAAACGTATATACGAATCAATATTTTACCGATTACCGCACACAAATTTTATGTCATGCTAGTGGAAATCGATAAAGATTCTGAATTACATCGAAAAGGTGTTTGAGAAAAAAATTCAACAGATACATTAAATTTTAAATTGCCGTCCAGATTATAGACGAGATTAGACGTTAGCTGGTTAGGAATACGCTGAACTCCGCCCTGTCGTGATAGTTTGACGAACCTGCGTTGAGATGGACAGTCGATGGGCGTGTGTTGCTATATACAGTAAAAATCCTACTTTTTATTTTTCCGACTACATTAAAAAAACACAAATTTTGTAGATCTTGTTGAGACTATATTAACACAGACGGTTCGTCAGATTAGGAGATTATGGGGTTTCGGAACATAGTTCAAATAAAAATATATGAAAAACCAGGTTTTTATAGACTAGATATCTCGAAATGTAGAGGTCGGGAAATTTTAAAGTAGTAGTCTCAAAAAAATGGAATCAAGTTATATAAATTATATTTTTTTGAAAATAATATTTTATGGAACACGACAAGTTTTGTCTTGGATTTCTATTTAAAGCTTTGATGTTAGCTATTTATTTACAAGAAATTCTATGACTCTGATATTGGTTGTCGATTTAGGGTTCACAAATGAATTCTCATTAATTTATATCTCATTTTACTAGAAGTTTTTTATATTTTTTTAATGATAACAAAATATTATCCGAAATGTTTTTTAAAAAAGTTACTGTTTTTAAAAACCGTTGAACAATGAAAAATAGAGAAAACTGAGAAATTATTATCGACCATTTACAACTGTATTAAAAAAATATACTTAATTACCTACTACATTAAAAACCTAATTTTAATGTTCTTTGTGTGACAATTGAAATAACTAAAACATGCCCTTAAAATAATGAAATTGCTTTTAAAAATTAAAAAAAAAACATGCGGCACTTTAAAACAATTAATAAATATAAAGAATAATATTTTAAAATTCAAAGCCTCAAATGTGGCACAACCGAAAGTTGTTATATTGTGTGCGATCACGATTAACTCATAAAATTATTTTGGTTTTAAAATTACATTAAATAGCAATACGAAAATAGAATTAAGAGATTTTAAACTATTTTAGAAATGTAATATTATCGCTGCTAATGAGTCAACAATTTTATAATTAAACAATAATATCATATTCTTAGTATCAATTGATAAAAAAGCTTATTACATAGCAATCTATAAAAAATAACAATATTGTTCGTGATTTAAAATATCACATACATTTTTTTCACGTGGGCGTATTTTGTAGCAATAATTTTAAAAAAGTACAAATTTTAAGTTTGAAAAGAAAAGATTAGTTTCAAAATAGAAAGATTATTATTATTATTACTGTACTTTTGGAAAAAACCATCAACGTCCAAGTTTATAATTATTTTTTTTTTGCTTTTTTGATAATACAACCCGTTTATCGTGAATATTGTTGAAATTTGTATTTTTCAATAAATGAGTGGACCGCCAGATTAAATATTTCGGCGAATGGCTAATCGGAACATTTTGAGATTTGAACTTAAATTGGTGGGGCAGCTTCCTTCTACATTTTTCTTTAATATTTCCCCTTCTTATTATCCTAAAAAGTATTAGTTTCTAACTTAGAACCTCCCTCTCATAAAGCTGGCCTTTGCTCAAATTTCGTGGTAAAGAACCTCCACTACCTCCCCACCACCGTGGGGGAGGGGCATCAGAAAATATATTGTATTTAGTGTGAAGAGAAGTTTACAGAAATTTTAAGTTTTTATAGCATTTTGTTGGTATGGAAGACCTTGTAGATAGTAAAGAATGTTTAATTTATTTGGTGACTGTGAAATTATCCATATTTTTAAGTTTTGCAGCACATCATTAGCAATTGGCAATGATTTGAATAATGTTCTGAGAGAACGGCCACAAAATCAATTTAGATTGCTTTTCAATTTACATGGCCGTAGATACTAACTCAAAAATACAAAATCTTTAAAGTTTGTGTAAGTTTATCTTCTCTTTAGATAAAAAAAATATTTAATCTGGGGCCCCTCCCCAAAGAAGGTGGGGCGGATGCTTATGTTGTACCACAAAACCTAAAATACCATGTGCTTTGGATGATATGCAAAAAAGAGATTTTTTTCTAATACCTCATGAGAGTGAGTCTCATAAAAAAACTTTCAAAATTATAAATGAAAAGATTAATACAAATGCTTTTTTTATAGAAATATTAAGTTTCTTCTTTAAAAAAATGTTTTATCGTATTTTTTAATGAAAAAATATTTTTTTTATAATATATTTCCGAAAAAAAGATTTTAAGAGATATTTTAAGAACTATAAGAAATTGTATTGCTCTGTTCAATTTAATATTTTTTTAATCCCTTCATTTTTGTTCTGCAGTAAAAATATATTTATAAACGAATTCAAAAAACCAAAGACCGTTTGAATCTTTAACAATATATTTTTAAAACCATAAAACCCGTTGAATATTCTGAAACAACTTCTCGAACACATACAAAAAAACCGTTAAACATTCAAACCACTTTTCACCCACACACAATCTACGATAAAAGCGAAACTATAAATTGCCTCTAATTAATGGTTATATCAATGCGTGGCAATTAAATCAACTCAATTTAAAGAGGTCATTGGTGTAATTGAATTAAATCAACTGTGAACATCACTCAGACAGATCAACCAAAAATGGTCAGGATTTAGTTAGCAATCTATAAAATATTTTGTTTGTGAACATTTAGTATATAGTTAAAATGTCTTACCTGCATGGTATAAATCGGTCCAACGATGAGCTGCCTTCTGATTCCATTTGATTGTACAGGTTTCTGGCCACCGGGCTGCAGTACTTCAGAATGCGTTTCTCATAGTCCGGACTGTACATCTTGAATTGTTTACTGGATCACTCAGTCGCACTTAAATTCACTTAGTGGTGTTCTCGGACGCCACACACACACACTCACTCACACTATCTAGTCTGTCTGTTTTTGCGAATGATTTCAATACATATAAATCGTATGTATTTTATTTAAATATATTTGTGTTTTCACGGGGTCTGCTGCCTGACAACCAGCGTCAGGATGTGGGAAGTTGTTTTATAGAGCTGGCCAACACACGCACACACACATCGGTCGCGTTGCTGCTTTTGTATATTAGATGTGGGATGTAGGTGGTGTTTGATTGTTGTACTCATGAGCTCATGGATTTACGACAGCGGCGGCGTACATACGGAACCAATTCTTGGATTTGTGATGTAAATGAATACAAAATATAAACTGTAGAAAAACGGATAGAAAATAAAAATAAAACACTGGATTAGATTAAAAGGATTTGTCTATAGGCACTGAAACTACGAACAAATAGGCGAGACACTCTGTTCGGGAATTACAACAATAATATCGAAAATAAAGTAAGGTAGAAATATTGGAATCAAAAAAACTATTATTGCATTGACACACACAAACGGTCGTGTAAGCCGGCGGCCGGTTGCTTCGACACTGCGACGGCAAATGCAATTTTCAAATAGCAGTACCAACGGCTCGGAGCAATGGAGAATAACTTAACTATCATAAGCACACTACCATGAATGCTCAACGCACAGGCGCAACGCACACAGAGAGGCAGCAGAGACGGATAGCTAATAAACACACACACACGCAGAGGTATATATATAAATATATATATTTATATCAGTGTGTTAGTTCGTTGAACGACACCAATGGTGCACGGTGTATTTTTTAAATATAAGCGGCCAAAAGTCTTTTTAAAACATAAAAGCGGCACTTAAGAATTTATAATTTTTGTTTCTTAATTGATATGTTTTCAAAGTTTTTTTTTTGTGTTTTCGAAAGAAAATATTAGTAGGTATTACATGTAATCTGCGTCTGCAGACATGGAATGCAAGATTGTATTCAAACTGAAATGCGAGCAGTTCGCAAAAAATGACTAAATCTGGTAATAAGGTACTCGCAGTTACAATGGTATAGTGTTAAGTTATTCGCTCATGTGCCAAGATATATTGGATGATTCCGCTTGTTTTGTAGCTAGGCAGCTGATTTAGATCCGGAATTTGTAGGTTTAATCCAATTAGTGGGCTATCTAGATTTCCAATTTAAAGTCTACGGAGATTATCTCAGAAGATTTAAAGTCAGGTCCCGGAATGGCCTTGTTGTAAAATTAAATTACTACTTGCCGATTTCGGAGATCGACAGGAGGGATACCGCACACTACTTTTAGTGTGTTCGTTATTCTTATGTCCAAGCAAGACTATTAGTGCCTCCCATTTAATGTGCTCCAATTTCAGCATTTGTAAACCAAGAAAAAGCAATAATGTTGGTTTCTTATACTTGAACACATAAAATTCAGATTTACTAGCAGATATGCTAACCGCGGCTCTCAGGATGATCTCTGCAACAAACTAACTAATCTATGTTTCTTTTACAAAAATAATCACCTTTTTATTTTCACTTTTAAAATAGAGGATTGGGTGGGTCAAAGTGCCTAGACCATAGTTGAATGTATTTTTTTTTATATTTTGAAATCATTGTAAAAGTTTTTTCATTTAGGGTAAAGTAACGTTACCACCGCAAATCAAAGTTTAAAGAAATTGTCATATTTATAAAAAAATGGATTTAATAAATTTAAAATGTATTAAAAATGTATCAGATAGATAGAATATTTTAAGTTATATATGTTAAAAAATATTATTTAAGCAGTTATGTTATGGTTTAACTAGGTCTTTTGGCCGCTATTTTTGAAAAGTTCTTCCACCGTGCGACGAACTACGATTAGTCATTTCGCTTAATTCGTCCGCCACTCGGCGACTTATTTTATTTGGGCTCGTCGTCGTTGTGTGTCTGTGTATATGTTTCGCATGCAGCGATCTAGGCGCGTAGGTATATATATAATACGCGTGAGTATTAATCGGCATAAGTCGTAAGTCGTGCACGACACGACACGTTCAAATGGAATATCAATTAGATTATTGCGTTATTGTAAGTCGTCCTGTTTTTCTTTGTGTGCGCTGTGTGTCTAGGTTGATGACCACGACCAGGTCGTACAACCGTACATATTTATCAATTTCCATGAATCATATACAAATATAATTATTATACATAACTTCACAAATGTACATAGGGGGTAACTAGCGCGTATTGTCCTGGCATTTCGGTAATTGCTTTCGCTTCGCCATCACAATTATACAGACGATAGCAATTACATTGTTCGAATACCTTATCACTTTAATCAGTGTCACCAGCATGGTTTTTGTTATGGCCAAGATAAGTAAAATATGAGTAATGAGTAATGGGAAAACAAGTTGCTCATAATTCTCGATAAATAAATAGCATTAAAATAATCATTTCAGTTTTGTTAAATTAATTTTCTTTAATGTGTGTGTGTGTATTGAATTTTATGGTATGTGTTTGTGTGAGTGTCAACAAACAGAAATGTATGTATTTCGCTGAGTAAATAATGGATAATAAATACTGTGTGCCACATATACACGCAATGCGTGGCACAACAGCACAACGATATAGTCTATTGGAAGTTCAACGCACAGGCTGCTTGTACGCGTGCGCCTTGTCTAGCCAAGGGGTTACAGCACTTGTTGCGTGGTACGCGCGATGCTCTGTGATACAGACAGACACAAGAGAGCAGCACATGAGACGAAACGTCGTGTGGGACGACAATCGGACGTTATTAATGGCTTTACGAGGTTCGAGCTTTCAATTGCATGCATAGAAATTGAGTATATATGTGTGACGATGTTATTTCATGTAAATTTATTATCATGATGTGATTAACGATCTTCCTAGACTAGCAGACTAAATTGATTTAGACTAGTTCGAGTAGAAAATTAGAATTATTTATGCAAAACTCAAGTTGAGAAATAAATAGAAAAAATCCACCCCACACATAAAAACCTTTATACTTTCAACCGTATAACACACCTCGCATGATTTTCTACCTACAGCACCACTTAGGTATTTCCGTTTATTGACTATTCGAGGTAATTTGTGGCCGGATGCAAGCGTTTGTGTGTATGTGTATAATATTGCACTAAAAATTGACCAGTGTCACCTTTAACGAAAAGAGTAAAATCACAAAGCGGAAATTGCACTGAAATATTTTAGAAACGTTTGTATTAATTAAATACCCCGAATTTAAATCACTTCAGATAGCATATTCTAAAATCTGAAATTTAAACACACACACACACACACTCACACAATCAAAATCTGTAATATGATGCGCGAGAGGCGTTATTTACATTAACAGAGCATAGGTCAAAACGACAGAGCACACTTAGCAGGTCAACGAACTGTGCGGCGTGCACCCAAATCATTGAAACGAACACATATGTAATATGTTTGTAACTGAGATAAGTGCATTATGCACATGCAACGCAGTCATACATAATCTCATGAGAGAAACTTTTAACTGTTTAATGTGTGTATAGCTCAATAGTGTATTGTCTCAAGACTTTGTAATACGGTACATTCAACTATGTTGAAATCAACCATAACATAAAATCATATTGAATATTCCATAATATAATGATTCCGGCCCAACATACCAAAATGTGACCCTAAACTAGAAACAGCATCGGCTGTGAATAATGTAAACAATTCACCCGAAAAATCAATACACCCGAACAGACTACACACACACATATAAAAACGTATATATCTATCTGGGTTAAAGACAAAATGCGCAGCTGATGCTTTCATTTTGAGGTTAGGTATATAAAAACATTGCATTTAAAGTGTTTTGGTGTTACATGTTTCAAATTTCAGTAAAACAAATTAAACCATGAATTCTATTGAATAATAATTAAATTTTGAAAATGTCTATCGAAAGAAAAAATAGTCATTAATTGCAACGGCAATCACGCAATTTATGTACATATGATATTCCCGTAGAGTGTCCCGTACTTGGCAAAACTGAAATCGCTAATTAATCACTACACTCGCATACTTACAGTTCGAGCTTGTTTATTTATAGAAATTTCCTAGCGTTTCGTAGAAATCCACTGGTTGGAATTTAGGTATTTATCAAAGATTCCAACAGAAAAATATAATATACCTTACGATATAAATTTTCAAGAGCTGTCAATGCACTCACTCACACACACACACAAGCGCGTCACTTTGTTAGCCCGCGCGTGTTTGCTTCTATATTTTTCGGAACTACACGCAACCGAGCCAGAATTTCTGGACAACAATTACGGCAAACGGATATGAGGAGCGCGGTGTACGAGTTTTAGCGTACCTGGGAATTCAAACGGCACCCTACTAACTAGAAACGGCCAATTTTGTTGACAAAACAACTTAAGATCGAATGCTCGTTACAAAAATCTCCGATTGAATTGCCAACAATGGGCGGCGACGGCTGAACGTGGAGAGATGCGCTGCAGTACAGCGGCTACGGCTTGAGCTAAATATATGATGCGACTGGAGAGTTTCAGGTGGTGACATCTATGTGTGATGTGGGGAACTGCAAGTTTCAGTTTTATTTTTAAATTCAAAGATCAATAACCTTCTTGAAAACAGTAAACAGGGTAATAATAGTATTTAGATGGATCAGTATGTTTTTTGGGGATTTAAAATCGCAACAAAGTTTACATACCGGTCAGAGAGTTTGCTCGTGAAAAGACCATTGAATTTCATCGGTGCATTTTTTTCCTACCGTTAAAAAGACAGTAGTCAGTTATTGGCAAGTTTCCCCTTAAAATTAAATTCAAACCATATCTAAACTTCACATTATAGCTTCCATCTTCCAGCTGCCTATCATAACTTATAAAAATAAATCATTCCTTTTATTCCAAAAAAGAAACACTATTTTGAATAACATGTTTGTTTATTTATTAAATATTAATATTGTTTGTGTACGACGTTTTACGCATTTAACTTGAATAAAATATTGTTTGTTTTTTTTGTTATAAATATGAAAATAAATTATAAGTTGTTAAACTAAACAGCAATAAAATGGTTTTGGTACAAAGTAAAATCATAAACTTATTTACTGCTTCACATTAAAGCTCGGCATTTTGTATTTCAATTTTTTCAATAATTTACATCTATTGCACAAAACATTGTTTAAATTTGGATAAATGACTAAAAAAACATGTAATTGTTTATTTAGTCTTTAGTGTTTTTAAATGTTTGTATAATATACATATACTGAAGACCATTTTTTATGTTTACATATTTATAGTAATAAAACATATGCAGCAATTATCCTCATAGCTCAATACACCACAACGTAGCTCAAGTATGATTTATATATTTTATGTGTATGAATAATATAGTCTATCTAGACATCCAAGAGGATTTTTGGTTTTGTAGATTGAATATAAATAATTAATTTAGAGGATCTTCTGTGCACAATGACAAAAAAATGGATAAATGTATAAAGCTAGCATAAAACGCAACGTAATTGGTTTATCTTTTGACTAAATGGTGTGTTATTGTTTTATCTGAGTATTTTATATTCAATCACAATAACATCTTTGTATTTTTATAATATTTTTTTTATTTGTTTTGTATATAGGTTTGTTGTTTTTTGTATTATTTTATGACCTATTATTATGGCCGATATACACAAATAAATATATATATTTTTTTAATATATTTATATATATATATGTATAAATATATGACTTATTGACTTATGCCAACTATAATACTTTCATAATATATGCCTTTGCCTTATAGGGGAGGGTGTTGTTAGTTGATTCAAATTTATATGGTAGTGCTCATTGGAATGACAACAATATTTTGTTTACGTATGTTTAAAACAAAGTCATTTCAGTTTGCGAGAATGAATGTATGAATAAATTTTAGTTAGAATTAGAATTTTAAAATTACAACAACAAAATGATAGTAGAAATGTTATTAAAATGTTTTTAGCCCATTTTTCATAGTGTTTGCTTTGCTGCCTTTTATTAAATGCCAATGTTTAATATACTTTTTACGGTTTTGTTTATGAGATACGTTAGTTAGTTTACAGGATTTCATTGCTTACGATTTTGAATGCAGTAGAGAACGTTTTTATGTGTATAATTATAGTAGCAACATATGTATGGACATTTTAAGGGATCCTTTTAGAAAACACCGCAATCATTTAAGGTATAGCATTTTTCTGTGTATAATAATTTATAATATATATTTATTGTATACATATATATAA
>JAAAKO020005798.1:0-19877 GCA_010015015.2 Bolitophila cinerea | reverse complement strand
CTAAACAAGCACCTGTATCGGTTGGGCTACTCAGATAGCCCAACCTGCAGGTGCGGGGAAATTGAGTCTTCGATTCAGTCCTCGCCGAGTGCCCCGCGCTTGACATCCTTAGATGTCAAGTGTTTCACTCCTACAAAATCCCCCCTTAGTAAGATTGCGGAGTTCGTCAAGAGATCGGGTAGGTTCCCGGAGAACGACCCACTCAGTGGCCTACGTGCTGGACCTGTCTCTTTGAGATGGTCCCCCCTCCAATCATCATCATCAAAAAACAGTTATTCTCCAAACAAATTAACTAGTAAAAAAAGTACGTGTTAATATAAAAAAGCTATTCCTAAATTTCCCGAATTTTCCAAAATTTTCTAAATATATTTCTCGAGATTTTGGTAAAAATATATTGGCCGGGAATTCTCTAGAATTTGGGAAATGGAATTCTTGAAAACAATCTCTAGGTTGTACCTATGTTTTTTGTTCTCCAAAACAGCTCTAACGATTAGGACGAAACTTTACAATTAGATAAAAGTAGGTAAAAAAGTACGATTGGCATGACACCAGTGCCACTTGGGAAAAAATCATTTCCCCGAAAAATCGTTTTCCTTTACGTCTGTGTGAATGTCGACGGGTGGGAAATTTCATAAAATCAAATTCTTAAAATCATGTTTCCATTGTGGTTTTTTCTCTTGTTTATAAGTAAAAGTAGACAGCGGGCCAGCGTCGTCGGAGTAAAATTCCCGTCACCGTTGTACCTGTAACAGCTAAAAACTAGTCTAGATTTGAATCTGTAAGCGCTCATCAATTTCAAGGCAGCTTGACTATTGTACCAAATAAAGACACACGCACCTCCTTCCCCTATAAGAATTATATAACTGGAAAACAGATAGGAAAACTCGATATTATTCCCACAACAAAGACGGTTTAGTGTCTATACACTGTTCCTTGCAAAATGTCATCTGGCGGGGTGCGTGTTTAAAATACACTTCACTAAAACCATCTCACTTTCCTTGAAGGTTCTGATATGACTATAATCCTCTGGATCTGATCTTTAATCCAAATAATATTGATAACAAAACAATTCAAAACGTTGATCAAAGTTCTAATTTCTTTTACTTTGATTTAAAAAATATTAACGCCCTATTTTTACTCGTTACGTTATATAAGATAAGAAAAACAGGTTTTATTTAAAATCTGCAGGCACAGTTTTCAATGTTTAAGGTGATTTTTATTTTTTAGGGATGATTCCTAAAAAAATGATAAATATATGTTTAAAAAAAAATAGTAATAGTAATAATAATAATAGTAGTATTAAAAATATTATTTATAATTTTAGAGTACTATGACAGTCACAATTATAAATAATATTTTTAATACTACTATTACTAATAATCCACATCTCTTAAACCACCATTTTTTTAGGGATGTTTTTGAAAATAAATTTAAAAAAATGTGTCGGTCATAGAGAACCATTCCACATCCTAAAATCCGACGTTTTAAGATTTGTTTTTGGAAAGAAATGTTATAAAATAAGTCGGTCATAGTGTTCCACATTTCTCAATCCGTTTTCTTGTGTAAAAATATTTTAAAAGGTATCGGTTATATAGAACTATTCCATATCTCTCAATCCGACATTTTCTAGGGTTGTTTTTGGATAGAAATATTCTAAAAAGGGCCTATCATAGAGTACATCCCTTTAACCGAAATTTTCAAGGATACTTTTAATTAAGAAATACTTAAAAATGTAGATATTTTTAGCATCTAAATTTTTAAAGATAACTAGAGAGGCTCGCCGTTTAAGAGCATCCAATAAATTACACGTTTTGTTTACATAATTTTTATAATATATTATATATATGATACAAAAAACTCAACAATTTGTCTTTTTAAAACTGTTATATTTAAATGCTGATAATATTTATTCTCTGGCATTGTTTTTTAACAACAACAAAAACATGAAAATTAGACAATCGTAAACGGAGCGACAATTATACATAATGGAATATAGATAAGAATGTGTTTGTGTTTCGTATGAAAAGAAGAATATATTCAAATACATAGATTAGATAAGATATTATAATTTGCTTAAGGCTTTTCATTATTATCATGTGCATAATATATGTAATATGGATGTCTCTAGATAATAGATGATTTTTCGTCTATGGTCTAGGTATAACTCACTCGTATGTTAGTTTGTGTAAAAAAAACCTCCAATTCTTAAGAAATACTTCTCTCTAAGGATTGAGACTAGACTGTAGTCTCCCAAGTTTTACCCACTAATTTTCCGCTCGTTATTGTCTTGACAAACATTTCATAAATCAAATTACATTTATCGTGGGATTACCAGTGATGATGAAGCTTTGAAATTGGCAGACAAACTTTCTCGCACTCTCAACTAGACTCTGGTGTATGCATTTTGTATATAAAGTTATATTATAATATATACAAACATAAATACACATATATTACATATTACACATGTCGGATTTTCCGGCTTGGAGCTGAGCTGCGTTATTTTAAAGTCGATTCTGGTTGCTCCTGCTACAAACGAGCCGACGACGCGTCGTCGTCGAGCATACACAATTTAAATAAGAAAAGTTTTGCCAAAACAGCTTAAGGGAAAACAATTTTCTTTTATATAAATAAAACATCGTCTAATAGGAGAAGAGCCTCTCTCTCTCGTTGTGTATACTTGTATAGACTCAAACGTGTGTGTGGTTTGGGTGGTGTTTGTGTCTACCGCTCCCTAATTTATGTATATTATACAGTTCTTTGTATTTTTTTTTGGTGGTTTGTAATGTGAGCAACGGGTTTTTTTGTATAAGTACATGCGGTTATTTTTAATCAGAATGGTAAAGTTGGGGCATATACCTTTTGGTGGTATTTCACATTGTTTTGTTATCTGGTCTTGTGGGTTCGCTTGAGCTCAGCTTTTTTTAAACTTATTATCGTAGTTATTACACATCGTTATAGGTAATTGCGGGAGTTTAAACAAGGGTTTTATAGAATTAAACAATCAGAAATATTGGAATGTATTCTTTAACATTTAGAGCATCTTTGGAGTCTTAGAAAATTGGAAGAACGCTAAATGATGCTACATACGGCTTTTCAGATTAGATTAAACACAGATAGAGTGCATATACTAAAAATGGTACAACAATGGCCAATGTCACGGACAATTTTTTTGAGATGTCTTATTATAATTTTACTGTCTTTTTGAAAAAAAATATCTATATGAAATCGCTCGATCTTTAAAAGCATAATGGGGGTGAGAGGGCGTCTAAGCTTTGTCAGATTATTATTTAAGAAGGCCTTCAACTTTCGGAGGTAAATAAATGCAAATCGCCCAAGAAGTAAAGGTGTTTTTTAACTTATCATATGAAGACTATTTATTCAATTAAAGCTTTTATATAAGTTCTTGAGATAATTATTGGCTTCATTAATTTATGGCTACAAGAAATCGGTGATAAAAATCTTCACAGTCAACGCCTCGGAAGTGAGGCATTGGCAGCATTCACATTTTCCCGTCAAATCGGCTTATCGCTTATCTAAAACTAAAAATAAGAAATCAACTTAAAAAATAATTGAATAATAAAATAGATCGAAAATAACGAATATATTTATTATTTATTATTGTTTTGTATGATTGCAAATAAAAATTATTATATTTAGTACAAATTTCAAATAATTATTACATAATAATATTTTTTT
Organism: Bolitophila cinerea; assembly: GCA_010015015.2. Classification (NCBI taxonomy): domain Eukaryota; kingdom Metazoa; phylum Arthropoda; class Insecta; order Diptera; family Mycetophilidae; genus Bolitophila; species Bolitophila cinerea. The sequence continues at coordinate 16,178 of JAAAKO020005798.1, read as the reverse complement.
ATTATTTCCGATATATTAATAAACTCAAATTCTAATTGTATCAAAGTCACTCCGTTTGACTCGCTCGATCTTAAAAGACTAGCGCTACCGTTTTTTTCTATTTTTGTATGAAAAAGATTTAAAGAAAGCTTGATTCTTTAAAAATAAATAATTTATGAATCTATAAAATCCATTATAATTTGAATGAAAATAAGATACAAATAAAAAGTCCAGTAAACATTTTATGAATGTGTATTTAAAGAACCAACTAAAAATAATAATGTAACCTGTACCCAAACAAGAAGATATAAAAAAGCGGAAATTAAAACAAATTGATTGAAATTTCTCAAAAAAAAACTAATTCTGTAAACAAAAACTAGATAAAATTGAAAATGTAAGTTATTGTATTGTATATTCATTAATCAATGGGTAGTTTTTTATTTTTTTTGATGACGAGTGGGTCGATTGGTCAAATGAGTTTACGTCCAAAAAAGATATTTTGTGTAAAAAAAATATTATTAAATTTATAAAATTATTAAATATATGTAAAATCATTGCCGATTTTTTAAAAAGGAATGGCTTAAATTTACAAATTTTAATAATTTTTGTAAGATTTAACAATTCTTAAGTGTTTTAAATACCTTCTTTACATAATGATTAATTGGATATTCGGCCAAATGATCAAATTGCTTTTAAGGCCAAATGAACTATTCGGCCAATTAACCCATTCTGCTAATAAATAGTTGAAGTTCACTTTAGAGCTCCCTCCTAAAAATACATATATTTTTAGAAATGTAGTAGTTGCGCTACTCCAATACAAAAAAAAATCTACTGGGCTATGACCCTGATGCAAAATTGTCTTAATGTGCCAGATCTTCACCATTTTTTGGCACACGTAAAAATCCACTTAAACTTCTTTCATAAATAAATATGTAGGGAAAACTATATTTTATGGCCTTTCCAATGCAACTGGTATTAACTTTCATGTTTTCCAACCCTTAAAATGATATTTTTTTGGAAAACAATATATAATGTTTTAAACCTCTCTTGACTGTTGGGCGAGCGACGCAATCTCTCCTGTTTTGAAATCGGAGATACTCCCACTTTTTTTTGATTGAAATTCAAAACCTTAGGTCCTTTGAGGTCCGGTAAAATCCGGTAATTTTAATGTTTTGCAATTTAGTTTTTTGTACTTTAAACCATTACCACTGTTACTTAGCACAGCACAGCATTTATATATTTAAAATATACTCATATTATCTATCTATATTCATTTCAGAGAATGCCACCCGATTTTGTCACCCGAACGGTACCTGGGACAATTACACCAACTACGACCAGTGCCATCACCTGACCAATGCGACGTCCGTGCAAGACTTTGCGCCCAACATCGAGCTGCCCACGTTCATCTATGGTTCCGGTTATATTCTTAGCTTAGTTGCGCTTACGTTGGCCCTGATCGTGTTCCTATGTTTCAAGTAATTTACACCGACCACGTGCCAAAGATTACGTATAGATTATATTACGATTACGTATAGAATTACGTATAGTTTTATGTATTTTATATTCGCAATATATATTGTATATTATAAATTGCGTGTTATGCCATTTCACTACGTTTCAATAAATATTTAATGTTTCCATTGCTTGCAGAGAGTTACGATGTCTTCGCAACACCATTCACGCCAATTTATTTCTGACTTACATCTTATCCGCTGTTCTATGGATTTTTACCTTAACACTGCAGGTAAATATATTTATTACTCTATAAATGTGTTATTTATAGTATACGGCAAACGGCACGCACTACACACGTACTATATGCATTTACTATACACATCACATATTATATATATTACCTATATATTCAAAGGTTTCTTTTAGTATATTCTAAAGATTTTAGAATCTAGACAGCTAGACAATACCACACATTATATGCATTAAATATTACATTATTTAGTGCGGTTATATTCTATATACAGGGTGTATCTAAATAAGACGTCATCTCTTGACTCATGACTGCCCAGAATATAAATATACGACTTTAATAAGATATCGATAGTATTTGAAATATGTTTTTCTTAAATAGACACGTCAGTCTACCACATAAATAAATACGTTGTTTTCGCCGGAACCATTTAATTTTCCGGAAGTTCCGACAACGTTTGCTCAAGTTATAGACGTCAGAGTAAAACAACTTTTGTGTTTTTGTTTACGATAGAAAAAAAGAATTGGTAGGAAAAACCGTCAAAGCAAAACATTGGCTTGATAAGCATTGCGTTAGACTGCCTCAGGAAAATCAACTATCATTGATTGGAATGCTGACTTTAAATGTGGTCCTGATGCAGCTCGTTCTAGGCGGCCAAATGAGGCAGTTAATCCGGAAAATATAAAAAAAAATCAACAAAATTATATTGTCCGATCTAAAAAAAAACTCCAGGGAAGGAGATTTGGCTCGAATGAGAAGGTGATTGCCGAAACTGAAACTCATTTTGAGGCCAAAGACAAATCGTTTTACTAAAACAAAAAATTTGCCCATTCATGGACAAACCCGTTTTTTCTTTTCATAAATCATATATTTTTAGTGTTTATTTTGTAAAATATTTTTAAAAGCGCCGTTTTTTAATGAGAAGCAACGTTTAGCAGGTATATTCTTACAATTGAAAAAACTCCCAAAGTGGCAGAAAAAAACATACAAAAAATTAAAAAGGGAAATCGGATCCAAATTTCGTTTATCAAAATTTCGTTATATCAAAATATCGTATTATCAAAATACTGTATTTATATTTCTCGTATTTTTTGATTTATTTTAACATTTTTTTAATAATTTTTATGTTTATTTTGTTAGTTTTTTAAGAAAATCTTCTCGAGCTAAAAATTGCATTACTTTTTTTATTAGGCATTTTTAGAAATAGTCTCTACTAAAATATATTTTTCCTTCTAGAATCGTTAGCTGTGCCTGCAGATACTTAAAACAAACCACGGTTTTAAAACATGAAGTTAAAAAAGACACAAGATGTATGTTTAAAAAAAAATGTTTTTTGTTTTTGAATAAGATTCTAAATATGTCTTTTTTTTAAATCCAAAATACTTTTTTTCTTAATTTTTTTTTTTTAAAACGTTCTTTAACCGAAATATATAGGCAGAAGGCACTTCATTTGCAAATAAGTTTTTACATTATAAAAGGTTGTCAATTGTTATTTTTATTATTTATACTTCGTTTGACCGCCATTATTTCGGATTACCTCAAAATTCGATTAGACATGGATATAATTAAATTCTGAAGCTCTAATTTCAAAATTTTATACCAAACATCGGAATACATGTTTTCCGTTCTGCGACCGTCCTAAATTGCATTTCATTGCGATAAGCACGCTTTGCTATGATCCCCCACAGATTCTCGATGGGATTTAGATCTAGACTAATTGCTGGCCATGGTAAAATATTGACGTTTTTGGCCTGAAACCAACTATTGGTACATTCAAATAAATTGGTGCGTTAAAAAATCCAGTTTTCACCATGAATGTCATCCGTAAAACCAGTAAAACTTCATCTAAAAGTTCAGTGTAATATTTTTAATCCATCCTGCTCATTAGGACTTCTGCTTTCTTTGACAAGTTATGCCAATAATTCTGACATCCATCTGGTCTATCCAAAATAAACTTTTTTCGTCCCTGAAGATAACATTTTTTTTATTCATCGGTCCAAATCATGTGTTCTTTAGCAAAAGTAGGTCAGTCGGTTTTATGATGTTCTTTAGGTGTAGATTGCTTCAATCGTTTGCTTCAATCTCCATTGATTTGATCTAATTATAATTGAGAATTCTTCGAGTAGTCGTTGCAACATCTAATTCAGCCCTAATTTCTGTTGCCGTTATGTGGGCATTATGTCAACTCACTGAATTTTACAACTGTGTCACTCGAAACTGTGCTAAACTGTTTATAATAACGAACTTCATAAAAGTACCGATATCTCAAAAACTATACCGATATATTACTAAGGACATATTTTGATATTCTGGTCAGTCATGAACTGTTTTATTAGTCCCCGCAAAAGGGATGAAGTGTATCCATCTGGGACACTCTGTATAGTATATATACTTTTGTGCGTGATAAGTGCGGGTTTTGTATCTCGCTCTCTGCTTGTTTATTTATTCAGAAATGCTTTCCAGATAACTACAAAGCCGGGCGTAACTGGATGTATTTTCTCCGTCATCCTGTTGCATTACTTTAGCTTAACGAATTTCTTCTGGATGCTGGTTGAAGGTACGTTTATATATATATGTTAGTATGTTTATATGTATATTTTATTGTAGGTATAGGTATATTATGTATATATTATGTATATTTTATATGAGTAAATATGGAACAGGAAAAGGAGTAAAAACGCGCGTTGGCTGCCGAAGGAATCTCCATGGCGATAAAGCGTAAAGTGAAAAACGGAAGAGCACATGTAATAGCCGTTTCTACGGCTTGCATTTGGCGCTTTCTTTGAAGAGTATATTACATGGGCTTCTGGAGAGATTAAACTTTAAAAAAACACTTTGAATTTGAATCTCTTTTGATATAAATAGGCATAAAGATTCCATTCAAGCATATAAACAATTCCTTTTTATCCATTGGCAATATACTATACATATATTTAAATACATATATACAAATATATTCGATACAAAATAAAAATTTAAACTACCCTTGTACATTTACATGTTTTTTACGATTTTTTTCTGTTTGTCTTGCATGCGCAAACCTCCAGGACTGTACCTGTATATGCTGGTCGTGGAAACGTTCTCAGGGGACAACTTGAAATTCCGAATGTATGCATTCATCGGATGGGGTAAGTACTTTCAAGCAATGGAAAAATGTGTGTGTATATGCGTTATTTTACAATTGTTCTATATATATATATAAAATCTATATTTGGTGAGGATAATGTATATACAATGCAGACATACTTTTATTTACATAATATATACAACATACTGTAGAAATCCTTTTGGATGTATTGTTGGGAGTTTTCTATAGGAACTTTGGCACAGAGCGCCCCAGAACACTTATTTTTGTAGTGCATTTTATAGTACATCGAATCGCAGTTAACTTTAGGGTTTAAGTATACATTGGCTATAATATAAATAATATAAGAACAAAAACAAAAAGGAAACCACTTTATAAATATCCGTTAGAGGGCATTTAGAATAGTTATGAGAGTCGCATACATTCATCTAACTTTAGTCTATGATTGTTTTTTGGCATTTATTGATATCCAATTAAATTTTAAGTTTTCTTTTTTGGTGGAATATTGCCTATCAAAATTGAACACAAGTGCATTACATACAAGTTCAGGGGTGTCAAACCTTGTATACATTTAGTGTATACTTTCTTGTTGTTGTAGATTGTAATTCTAATAATTTGTCAATTCTCGAGTCAGACATTGTCGACCAGATTCTTGACCTTAGCATTAAATTCGAGAGTTTATGCTCATCTTATTCATTATCCTAACTGATAACAAGATGGAGGTTGCAGTAAGTGAGCCCTTACAGCTAGCCGGACCAAATAATCCTCTTTGTGAGCAAGCTCAGGCCCCACCCGTTAAGAAGCTCGATTGGTACAGCCAGTGCGAAGAGATTTCCGATTCGCTGCTGGGCCTTTCGCAAGACACAATTGCTTGAGTTGATATCAACAACGAAAAATTTAGCTGATAATCTTCTTTTTTATCTGCACAATTGATAATCTTTCCGAAAAATCTATTTGAACTAGTGGTCTGATTGGGACTAAGGTAACAAGAGCAACTGTAAAACTGATTTCACATTTCGAACCCGAATCCTCGGTAACAAAAGTACCCAGAACTGAATTTACAGAATCACTGCTTTGAGGGACTACCGGACCCTTTTTTTACTTTTTTACAGCAGTTCGTCTCTGTGTCGCTCTATTCGCAATTTCATTTATCTCAAATTTAGCTGTTGCAATCATACTTTTTTCTTTGTGTCGTGGTTTTCTTCCGGCCTTTCGCAAACCAGCTTTCGGAAACCTTTTAAAAAAAACTCAGGACCATGATACGGGGGGCGAATTTTATAAAATTCTTGTCTAAAAGAGGCACTCCTCGAGGCGTGGTTCTCCCTCCCTTGTTATATGGAGTATAGTTGTCAATGATCTCATTGTTATACTCAATGAGAGAGCGGAGCTTCTATACCCTTGCTTATGCCGATGACATAACGGTTATCCTATCAGGAAAATACAATCTCGGTCTTTCTGTTAAACCCGGAAAGACCGAAGCCATACTATTTACACGGAAGACCAGGATTGATGGTCTTCGCGGACCATTAATCTCGTATCTAACCCCATTCAGAGAGTTTCTAAAGTTGCTAACACCTAGGTATTTATACTCGATAGTAAAATTTCTTAGACAGACCACGTGGATAATAAGCTGGTCAAAGCAACCAACGTACTCTGGCAATGTCGGAAGGCTTTTGGTAGGTCTTGGGGGCTTTCTCCTAAAGTGGTTCACTGGTTTTACGTAGTCATTATTAGACCCCTGGCTACATATGCCTCCATAATATGGTGGCAGTGAGCTAGGAGGCTAACGGTCGTTAGACAACTCGAAAAGTTCCAACGGCTTGTTTGTAAAGGCATCTCGAGTGCTATGAAAACAACTTCAACGTCCGCTCTGGAAGTGCTTTTGAATCTATCGCCTCTTCACTTCATTATTAAAGCGGAAGCCAGGGCAGCGGCGCAAAGGCTATTTCTTAATAAATGTTGGAAGTTATCACGTACAGGTCACGCCTCTATCTGGAGCGGAACCATATCTTCAAAGTCGGAGTTTGGAATGCCGTCCGATTACGTCATACCAACATTCCGCTTTGAAAGGCTTTTTAAAGTAACAACTCCTACCAGGGAGGAATGGAGCACTGGTGTACTCCCCCCAATGGATGGGAGGGTGTTCTATACAGATAGCTGGTAAGTTAGGGGCTGGTATACACAAGTATAATGGGCCCTCCTGGTGGCCTACGTGCTAGACTAGTCTCATGCTAAGACCATAATATTTATGAATTATTGTGCGAACAATTTATTCTTTAAATAATTAGATTCTGACACCAACGCAGAATTGGACACGATTGAGAGTATATTTTTGAAGATTGCGTTTTATTTGCTCTTTTATTTAATGCTTTGAGCAAAATTTTAAGAAAAAAAATGTTTTAACAAAATTGCAATCTGTTTTACTAAATATTTACTATTATTTAATGAGTGAAACGTTTAGTATTGTTCTTATACCAATATTTAGCTAAAATCACGCACCGAATAGATCAAATAAAGAAAAACAACTGGCGAAGCACAAATGTATGTATTTGTATATATATATATTTTTATATATATTTATATTTATATATCGTATATATCAATGTATCCGTTTTCGCATTACCATATTATGCAAGAAGAGCACATCTCTTCAAATCTCAAGACTATATAGCTGTCAGAGGATGAGTCTTGATTTTACTAACTCTCAATCATGAGATAAACATAAATGGTGTTCATAAACATACCGCTGAACAATCTGCAGTTGTAAAAATTGCACCTTTTATTGCATTTGCGTTGGTATATACATACATATAGTACTTATATATATATATATATATATATATGTATAAAATGAGTTTTGTTTCTCGTATTTTTTATTTTTATTTTGACGGCAAAATTCTTTTGTCGTAGTCTCTTTGCCTTTAATTTGTTTCTCACAGTTAATCTGAAAGCGTTCTTCAAAGAACCGAAGTCGTAAAGATTTCCAAGTGAAAATACTTATACTTATTATACTATATATAATATATATATACAAAGCACATTGTAAGTTTATATATAACCGCACAGTATTGAACACAGTGCATTATATTCTGTATCGCAGAACCAATAACAGTCAAATAAATATGTATGTTAAATGATAGGTACATGTACTCGTTCGAGTATGTACTTCTTGTACTTTGTACAGTGAATGTGTGTGGATACGTAAAAATATATTTTATTAAAAATTACTCCAAATGTTTGGTGTTTGTAATTTACCTAACATATACTATAACAAACATAAGATTTATAAAGACCAATTTTACGTCAAACAATCTAAAAACCATGGAGAAATAATAAAATAGAGAAGAAGTTAGCATATGTTTTTGTAATTAGCGATTATAGACCAGTTTTAAATATTAGGCTAGCTAACTATTAGTACTAGACTTCGACCAGTATATATATATATATATATATGTGTATATATTGTTCTAAAAACCAATTTACGTAATTTTTTGTATTTAAAAACCTTTTTAATTTATTTTTGTTAGGTTATTTATTTAGAAACATTTGTTTATGGTTGTTTACTTTTGGTACAATTTTATTTGTTTAAAATTTATTTAATAACGGAACACTTTTAGCATAATTTAAACGGTTAAGTAACAATAATTCCATTTTAAATGCTTTAATACGATTGCAAGCAATGGTGATAAAATTTATTTTGTTAATTAGAAGTCTCGCTTCCTGTTTATTTTTTGTTGAATCATTAGTACATACAATAGTGTTCTGACAATGTTAACCAGTCTCAAATATGCAATATGTTGGCTGAATTCGTTTGACCACTGCACTTAAGGTATTTTTTTATTTAGAGAGTTTATATTTACCGAATTTGTTATGGATCAATTATAAAAAATTGTACATATTTATTACGCCGATTTGAAATCCTGACTCAATCTTATTTCAAATTATGTAATGATGCAGTTATTTAAAAAAAAAATTGTTTGATCCTATTATTTATATTTTGTCATAATAAGAAATTGTATTTATTTATTAAAAAAATGTAAGGAATGGATTTGCTAAAAAAATAATACTACCAGAAAACAAGTAAAAGATTAGTTCAAGTTTGTTTGAGGTAGAACATTTATAGCGAGTTAATTCCGCAATTTATGTTCTACATCGAATTAATTCCGCCTTTGCAATTCCAGCGAATTTATATACACAATCTCAAAAAAGTAAATATATTAAAAGTTTTTCTTAATTTATTTGTTCTTCGAAAACTTAAGGACAAAAAATTAATGTCGATGTGTTATCGCGAAAAAGCTAATTCCGGATGTAGTAATGACATAAAAGCAAGTTCAAAAACATAATTCCGGATAAGTAAAGACCTAGCTTCCTTTACCCTATAATAGGGTGGTAGCTATTTGACCACTATCAAAAATATGTACACAGTGATCAGGTAGCAATACTGAACATTTTTTCATTTTTAGTTTTTGTAAGAGAAACGATCCGTTATTTGCATTTCAGTCCTTTCATCAATCAAAACTCAATAAAGATTAATAAAAAATAGGATACCTAATACAAAATATTAGGGGTAGGGGAGTAACCTTTGTAAACTGTAGCAGCATTCTCGTAGACTAAATTATGAAAAAATAAATTCGTAGGCCCATTAGTTATACAATATAATACTAGCTAGAAAGTCAGTAAAATACCTATTATTTGATATATAAAACTTTATTCCTAATGGTCGAGGTTTAAACAAGTATATAAAATTAAATACAGCTGTTTATCAATCATATTGGGGCAAAATAACTTCTAAATATAGGATTTCGGTTTAAAGTTAAAAAGGATTGAAGAAACGCAAAAAAAATATTTTCTTTTATATATATATATATGCATATTTGCAATACTTTATTCATAAAAAAATATCTTTAGGTTTAAAGTCAACTTCTAGTGAAGAAATCGACCCTTATTCTCCTTAATATGAGAGATGTGAGAGGATATCTGTAATAATTAATAATCTTCGAAGATATCATGGGTCAAACGTGGAAATTCTATTGAATGAATACTGGGATTCGATCGTGGGAGCCGCAATTTAAATACAAAATAATTATAAATAAAAATTATAATTTTTAAATAATTATAAATAATAATTATAATTTTTAAATAATTATAAATATAGGTATAAAATCCAATATTTATATTTATAATACTATTTTTTGTATTATGACTTATTTGGAACTTCAACCATCAACATTCAACCGTAACGAACAGACTAGTTTCTTTCTCGTGCCGTATCTGTCTGCAGTCGTACTTGATCAGAACCAATGCGACCACAACAACAACAATAAATAAAACGTTATTTTAGATCTGTTTTGTTAAAAAATCATATATAGATTTAATTTATAAATCAAACGTCAATTTTTTTCTACTTGTGCATATACGATTTCATTTTCATGTCTGACTTTCGGATGTATATATATATATATTCGAAATAATCGGTAACAAAACACGCGATTAAATCGGATTAAATTTTGACAATGATTCTCGCACATTTAATAGCACACCCACGAGCCACAAACGCGTCTGGCGGCTTTTATACATCCTTCTAAACTGTTTATTCTTTTACTTACGTGTATCACGTTGACCCATAATCCCAAAACCCATTACACTTTGTACCTTTTTTACCATCAATCTATACTGGATATAATATGAATGTATGTGTATATATATATTGCATACATATAGTGTATATCCGATGTTAAGCTGACGTTATATTGCAAGAGGTAAAAAACCTACTTCCTTATAAGGACGATGGAAATATTCAATAAAAGGTTTATAGAGTTTATAGTATGTGTTTTTGATTTAATAAATCAAGCAAAAAGTGAGCTCCCCTAAAAACATGACTAATTTTTGGTATTTGGTATTTAATTATTTAAATAAGTATATGCCAAATAATTGTTACATAATATTAAAGTAATACAAAAATACTTTATATAAGAAACTAGAATGTATAAACAAAATAATGTGAAATCGTTAAAAGCACTTCAGTCACTCTATTTTTCATTTTTGCATGACTGGGTTTATATGGAGTGATTAATTGTAACATTATCACCATTATCAGGTGGGCGTGACAGGATCACCGCAAAACACGCAGTCAAGGATTCCATCCAGCAGTTCCGGAACAAATCTGGAACAGAGTATGCAGTCAGAATGAGGCAGACTAGAGAACCAGGAGAACCAAAAGCAGCACGTGGTGAAGCCGCGTGAGAAGATTGAGATTATTTATTCTTTCAGTCATCATTTCGCCAGTTCTCGAATTCCAAGCTTCTCGAAACCAAACTTTTAGAACGTATGCGACTATGCGTATATTTGTGTATATTTTACGAAAAAATCTAAAAAACTTCCAAGTGTCAGTCACATAAAACTGTCTTAAAAAAATGAACCAAAATGATCCTACCTATCGTACGGTTGGTTAGTAGCATGGGCCTTGGCCACGATAGGCCCACCCTTATAACGTCAGTTTTTGCCATTAATATAATTTATTTTTTGCTCCAGCGGTCATATTCTAATTCAAAACTCACGTAAGTGAGTAACTTTTCATATATCTTACATATGTGTATAAAAAAGTCATTCAGTCACGTGAGATTATTGAATTTGAATATGGCTAGGTGTGTTACATTTGATATCTTTATGTTATATTATATTTTTGTGTTTTTTGTTTTGGTTTTGATTATCGTTTATGTGTATTTGTATTTTGCTTGTTATATTTTAATATTTATATTCGTTAAAAAACACATTTTTATGAAATGGAAATTAATTTGAATTTTCAGGAAAAATGATTTCATTATGCAATTTGGAAACACTTTATATATGACTAAAACAATATAATTTTTTTTTTTGAGGACAGGATCCGCTAATGTGAAAAAGACATTTTTTAGGTTTACTCATAAAAAAACCGAACCGAAATGTAAATAATTGTTCTCAGATAATAAGTATTCGGCTAAGTATTCATAGAGTTTTAGAGCTATCCGAAAAAGTTAGGATTATAAAAACTAAAATTTAAATGTATTATTAGGATGTTTTCGGGATTTTATAACTTAAGTTTTTATGGATTTATTTTAAGGTCATTGTCAAAGTTATTTATAGAATGGAACCTAGTTGGCACGATTTAATATTAAGCATTTTAAGCCGTAGTTCCTACAAAGATCAAGGTAAAATAACTGCATGCGATCTACGCAACATATAATTCAATCATCGTCCATATCCGCCTTAGAAGCTTTCTAATGCGGTAATGTTCAAAAGAGTTAATATACAGGGAACAATTTTAATTTTAGTAAATCCACGTCCTTGAAGATAACATTACCGCATCCTTATTTTGAGTTCATTCATGTTTACTGGTTTTCTATTTATATAGAATATGTTGTGCCGACTGCCGACTGCAGATCTTACTATTCATGAATATTTGCATCGGATGCCTGGTGACATTTATGCTAACATGCTTATGCTCAATTACAATAACAATTAAACAATCTCAGAGTTTTGCCGACAAAACGTTTGCTTTGTCGATAAATCTATAAATAGAAAACAACGTAATTGTTGTGGCTCATGTTTTCCCATAGTGTTATTCTTATTGTTCGAAAAGTTAAATGTTACCCAACAAAGTTTTTGTTGTAAAAAAGGCGTTGTGCAAAATATTCACACAAAAAAATTATCCTTTTCGGTGGCATTCGTATGTGAGCATATAACATATGTATATACATGTGTATATAATTTACAAAAGGCACGCACGCACGCCGACACACACACACACACACACACGCCAACAATCAGGTATCCGACTACGATACGAAACTCTCTCGAAACGTCGCAACTCGACTCGAAGTATTTCTGTATAATATTTATATTCCTTTTGACTTCATTTATAATAATCGTTTGGTCACTTTGTATCACACCATGAGCCTTTGTGGCCGAAGTGTCAACGCGGTGTCGATGTCAAAGAAGCCGCACTTTGTCGGCATCTTTGGCGGTCCGATTCTGTGGGGTGCGGGTGACTGACTATAAATATGTTATACATATTTTGTATATATGTATACAAATACACTGAATTTGACACTAGTTACGTAATGTGTGTGTGGTGTCTTAGCCGTTTAATATATTTAAGTAGTGTCTCACATTAATGGATTACATTCATACATATACCGTTTATGCGTTTATGCGTTTATGCGTTTATGCGTTTATAGGATTTACGAGTTTAGTTCACATGTGTTTTAAGGTCATAAAACTTGTTTTTTAATAAATTTACGAGTATGTGTAGAATTATATTTTTTTTTTGGTACACTTTAAAATAATAAAATTATTATTATTATTTATATGCTTCTTGATTTATTTTAATACCTTTTAATTAAAGATGGAAATGAGATCAATGTTTAATAAGTAATAGAATGATATGGATTGAACTATTTTAACTTTTAAATTCATTTGATTCTTTTTCTTTTGTCAGAAATATATACAAAAAAAAAATATTGTCGAAAACAGATTGAAACCCTCTTTTCATGAAATGAACTGAAAACAGTGATTTTATGAAAACTAATTTTCATTATGTTTTCGATGCCACTACATTTCTTTACAACTTTTTTCACTGCTCGAAAACAATCTATAAAGGTTTTCGTTTGAATGGCTCCGTCTGTTAAAACTTTAGTAAAATTTCCACACGGAAAGAGTGAAAACCTTGTTTTCAAACGAATACACAGTCAAAAAACGTTTATTTGATTTACAAAAAAAAACATTTATGTCGCACTGTGGAATTTAAATATTGGTGCTGTTACAGGAAAGAAAAGTCCAGTGTTTCAAAAACAGGAAACGCCGAAAAAGAAGATTCTTGATTATGCAAATTCTGTTTTTTAATTATTTCCATATCACTTGCAATAAATATATTATATTTCCGTTTTTTTTGGAGAATTTTTCTTCTATCGTCGGCATTTCTTGTGTCCGGGAAATGCGCTATTAGTGCCCAAAACACACGAAATATTGTAATACTAAATAACACCACAAAAGCCAGTACCTTGTGGAACGTGACTTTTTGGAATCATCGAAAGAAATCAACGTCATTCCAATCGCTTGGGTCTAGTGGCTTATCAAACGATACGTCTTCCGATGATTTTCCATGTAAACGTTATCATCGCACACAATGCAATTTAATAATAAATGTCAAGAAATCATTTGAGTAAAATTGTGGCTGAAAACACTGTTTTCGGCCTTGAAAACATGACATGTTTTCTACAAACATTGTTTCGCTAACGAAAACAGCGTGAAGAAATAACAAAATTGGAAAATAACACTAAAACACTATTCGCAAAAACAGAGTGAAGAAATCGGGAATGGCATTATAAGCTCCAAAAATCCACTGTGCATGCCAAAATTAAAAAAAGCAGCATTAAGTTTAACGAGATGGATTTCAAATCCGAGCAGCCTGCGAACAGTTTAAAGTGCCAAGAAGAATTTTGCACAGTCATATGAAGGTTGACTAAATCGGATCGAAGAATTTTTGTAGGTATTCTCGGCGGAGCAGTAAAATGGCTCTTATAAAATACTTACTGCGCACTTCAGCAATGTAATAATACAAACTAATTTTACCTCAACCATCAGGACGTCCCATTTTACCACGGCCACGCGGTCAAATAGCACAGTTATCATTATTTACTTTTCCATTTCCAACGCGGTACTGATGCGAGCTTTATCATATGTGTCTTTTGATTTTGCCAATGATTTATCCTTTACAATGATATATTGCATTTGCCGTTCGGTATCTTTAATGCGTGTTATACAAATTCCCAAGCTCATAGTGTACCATTCGGCCCGCGTCTACCCTATACCTAAAATGTAAATCCTTGTTTCTCGAAAGCAAACTTTATTTAAATTCTGAGCACTCGTTTCAATGGAAACATGATCATCACTGACTTAGACATGGACATGGCAAAAATCATTGCCATAAAATTTGTAGATAACCACAATTTTACATTCCTTTAGCAACCGTATATTTTTATTAGTTATTATTGAAGACTTCTCAATTCAACAAACAAAACACATATTTTGTGGTACTCATTTAATGTTTTTTTTTATAAAAATTAATAACTATTTAGTTTTCTTTAATATGTATCCTATTTTACCATAAACAATATTTTAAAAATATTAATGTATGCTTGAAATTTCTGTGGAAGCAGGCATTTATTTCAGTATTCTTTATTCAATGCAATTTTCAGGTCTGAGCCCGAAAAACGGTTCTTAATTGAATTTCGAGCTTGGGCCCGAAAATGGATTCTCTTTTTCATTTATGGTTAAGGCCTGAAAAATGATTATTAGTTGAATTTCGGGACCAAACCCGAAAAAGGGTTCGGACTCGTAGAACGGGCTCAGCCTCGGAAAACGGGCCCGGACCCGGGTTTTGTTTTTTCAATAGAACCGGGTACCCAAATTTGTTAGTCCCCGCTTTTAATGAAAAACACCTTCTTAGCCTTGCCCTAAATGATTTGTTTTATCTGGCTTCTGGTGTGTGTGGCACAAATTAGCTTACGGTACCTATAAACAAATATAATTTAAACAGTTTATAAGTTTAAACAAGAGGCTGATATATTAACAAAAGCCATGGTTTTAGTGGATAACCTTAGTCTCCCAGGAGCCATATTAAACTCTCGGTTTTTTCGTCGTGCTCCCGTTTTAAACGTTTTCTGATGAAGTCCGACTTTTTCTAAATTGCTGCATCATGTACAGAACAAGGGTACTTAGCACTCAGGCTCAAAATGTTAATGTCGGAATCACACAAAATTTGAAAATTTAAACTGTAAATACCTATGCGACAATAAAAAAGTATGGCTGGGCTATTTGGATCATTGACAACCGGACACTGAATTGCAATATGTTTGCAGTCAATAACACCAACTGTACCCGGAAAGTTGTATTTATTATTTTCTTGATTGCCTGAACCTCAACCGGTGAGCTCGAAAAATTATTTAAATGAATAAGTTGATTAATTATGGCTTGCGTTACCTTAGTAACGCTTTAAAATCGGAAGTATTTTCTTTTAATCCAAAGAAGTCACTGAAAATGCTGCTCAAACGTAGGTTAGGAATCTAACTTTTGTTTTTTAAATATCAGTTATATTCAAGTTAGATTACTAACTTTTAATTTGGTTTAAAAATATAACGTTGTACTAACGTTATGAAATTAACAAAAAAGTTATATTTTAAACAAACTTGTTATAACTTTAGCTTCGTTTTTATTTATGGTTACATTATTAACTAGTTCCTTATAAATTTAAAAACTTTGTAATTTTTCTAACCGAAGTGTTTGGCTGTCAGTAACACGTGGCTGCTCTTAACTTTTGAAATAACGCGCAGTGCAACTGAAATTATATTAAACAAATAAATTCAAAAC